>JARBWK010000013.1:39705362-39942862 GCA_030556195.1 Anolis apletophallus
GACACAAATGCTCCAGTGCTACATCTTCATTTTAAGTACTTGATTGATCTCGGCTCAGCATAATGGAACGTGGAAGTAAATTTCTTCCTATAAACTCAACACATGTTCAGGCTCTCTGTGCCTAGGAAAACCTCACTCATTGAAGATCCTGCCAAGGCCATACCAAAAATGGTCAGTTTAGCACCAATGATCAATTTATTCCCATCCTCCTGTTGAAACAAACCATTGATTGATAGGCATGTCAAGCTTCTATGCTTCTCGTTGTCTGTATACTATAGACCAGTGTTTCCCAACCAGTGTGCCGTGAGTGATCATCAGGTGTGATGTGGGAAATTGGCACTCTCTCCCCCTCTGAGCAGCCCCCTCACAGGTGTCCAAGAAACAAATTGAGCTTCTCCACTTGGAAATGTGGGTTTTTAAAACTATTTTACTGGATTTTTCGAGAGTTGCCTCCCCCAAAGGAAGTGTTTATAACAGCTTCATGACATCCATAGTTAATTGGAAGCACGTTTCACTCAGGGTGAAATTTCACAAAGACCTGGAGAACAAGCTCTGTGAGGAGCGGCTTGAAGAGCTGGACATGTTTAGCCTGAAGAGAAGGCTGAGAGAAGACATGATAGCCATGTATAAATATGTGAGAGGAAGTCATATCTATGTTGTGTTCATCGAAACAGGCTCAGGTTTCACACTGAGTGTATAAATACATTAAAAAACATATTAATTATATGTATTACTGTGTTAGAGTGTCATTTTTGTGTCATTTTGGTTGGTGGTGTGCCCCAGGATTTTGTAAATGTAAAAATGTGCCGCGGCTCAAAAAAGGTTGAAAAACACTACTCTAGACTACTAACGGGAGCGGGGTACAAGGAGCGCACAACTCCCCTGTTGCGCCAGCTCCACTGGCTGCCAATTAGCTTCCGAGCACAATTCAAAGTGCTGGTTTTAACCTACAAAACACTATACGGTCCCGGCCCAGTTTACCTGTCCGAACGTATTCTCCCTTATGAACCGTCAAGTGTGCTAAGATCCTGCCTGCTCTCGGTCCCACCGCCTTCACAGGTGCGTCTGGTGGGGACGAGGGACAGGGCCTTTTCTGTGGTGGCCCCCCGTCTGTGGAATTCCCTCCCAAATGAAATTAGATCCGTCCCCTCCCTCCTGACTTTTAGGAAGCAGGTGAAAACGTGGCTATACAATGAGGCCTTCGCAGAATGAAGTCGCTAACCACTTGATACGGACCGAATATATGGATTACATTGGACTTGATTTTACTTTGGCGAAAGACTTTTTAAATGTATTTATTGTATTGTATTTGATAATTTTATTGTAAATTTATGATGTTTTTAGATTTTAAATGTTAGCGAGGAGAAGGGCATTTTCCATCATTGTGCCCACACTTTGGAACTCCTTACCGCCGGAGATTAGGTCACCCCGCGACCTCATGGCGATTCGGAAGGCCTGTAAGACCAGGCTGTTCCGGCAGGCTTTTATAACTTGAGTTAGTCTAATAGTATATGTTGATTTACTGCTAAATGCTGCGGTTTTAAATTGTTTTAATCTGTATAATGTACTGCGATTTGTTCGATTTGTGAGCCGCCCCGAGCAAAATCCTGGGGCACACCACCAACCAAAATGACACAAAATGGCACTTTAACACAGTAATACATATAGTTAATATGTTTTTAAAATGTATTTATACACTCAGTGTGAAACCTGGGCCTGTTTCAATGAACACAACATAGATATCCTGGCAGGAATGGCAGAAAGACACAAACTTCCCACACAGAACTCCCATAACCAAGACAAAATACTATAAGAGTTTGGTGGGCATTGACCTTGGGTTTTGGAGTTGTAGTTCACCTATATCCAGAGAGCACTGTGGACTGAAACAATGTTGGATCAGGACCAAACTTGGCATGAATACTCAATATGTCCAAATGTGAACACAGATGGAGTTTGGGGAAAATAGACCTTGACATTTGGGAGTTACAGTTTCTGGGATTTATAGTTAACACACAAGCAAAGAGCATCCTGAACTCTTGCAACAATGGAATTGAACTAAACTTGGCATATTGAACTCTCATTACCAACAGAAAGTACTGAAAGGGTTTGCTTGGGAATTGACCTTGAGTTTGGAAGTTGTAGTTCACTTACACCCAGAGAGCACTGTGGACTCAAACCATGTTATGTTATGTTGTTGTTTGTATTCTATCTAGAATCACAATGTTGGAAGGAGGCTCACCACTTTAAGGTCCCTAAAACAGTCATGGGAAAACTTCGGCCCTCTGGGTGCTTTGGACTTCAACTTCCACCATTCCTAACAGCCTGAGGCCCTTTCCTGCTTAGGTGGCTGAAGGGGGAAAAGGAAAAGGGCCTGAGGATGCTAGGAATGGTGGGAGTTGGAGTCCAAAACACCTGGAAGGTCCAAGTTTGCCCATGCCAGCTTTCGACAGAGGCCTCTTCCCCTTTGTGCCCTTTCTTACCCCTCCTGCCGAACACTTACTTTTTCTTCTACACTGCCGTTTTTGATCCGAGGGGGCAGCGTGAGCGTGTTCTGGAGGGGAGGGGGGAGGGAGGAAGACGTGACCTGTGCGGGCGCTACTGCGCAGTCTTGCCCCAGAGCAAAGCGAGGCAAAGCGAGCAGAGCGAGGCTGGGAAGAAGGGAGCCCGAGTGGAGAAGCAAAAGTGTTCGGCAGGAGGGGGAAGGAAGGGTATTGGAGGTCCCAATTTCCCATGGCACACCTGATTGCTCACGTCACACTAGTGTGCCACGGCACACTGGTTGGGAAACACTGGTTTAAAGGACCTTTGCAACTAACTCAAGCCTTTTGAGCCACCAGCCTTTTCTGGTTGTTAAACTAATAAATCTTGGTTTTGGTTCCCTATTTTTGAGTCTAGCACTCATTCTTATAGCTATTTCCAGGTCCCCCTGCATGTGGGAAGGCCTTATTCTCCACCTACGGGGTCAGAGCTTGCAATGTCCATCTTTCTAAAGCAGTGGTTCTCAACCTGGGGGTCGGGACCCCTGGAGGGGTCGCGAAGGGGTGTCAGAGGGGTCGTCAAAGACCATCAGAAAACACAGCATTTTCTGTTGGCCATAGGGGTTCTGTGTGGGAAGTTTGGCCCAATTCTATTGTTGGTGGGGTTCAGAATGCTCTTTGATTGTAGGTGAACTATAAATCCCAGGAACTACAACTTCCAAATGTCAAGATCTATTTTCCACAAACTCCACCAGAGTTCAGATTTGGGCATATTGAGTATTCATGCCAAGTTTGGTCCAGATCCGTCATTGTTTTGAGGCCACAGTGCTCTCTGGATGTAGGTGAACTACAACTCCAAAACTCAAGGTCAATGCCCGCCAAACCCTTCCAGTATTTTCCGTTGGTCATGGGAGTTCTGTGTGCCAAGTTTGGTTCAATTTCATCATTGGTGGAGTTAGGAATGCTCTTTGATTGTGGATGAACTTCAATTCCCAGTAACAACAACTCCCAAATGACAAAATCAACCCCTCCCCCCTCCCCCCAATCCCACCATTATTCAAATTTGGGTGTATCGGGTATTTGTGCCAAATTTGATCCAGTGAATGAAAATACATCCTGCATATCAGATACTTTCATGATAATTTGTAATGGTAGCAAAATTACATTACACTTCATAACAGTAGCAACAAAAATAATTTTATGATGGGGGGTCACCGTAACATGAGGAACTGTATCAAGGGGTCATGTCATTAGGAAGGTTGAGAACCACTGCTCTAAAGCCCTTTTTGACCTGGAAGGCGGAAGAAGTGGCCTGAGGCTGTTCTGAATTGTGGGAGTTGAAGTCCAAAACACCTGGAGGGCTCAAGTTTGCCCATGCCTGCGCTAGGCAATGTGGCCTCTTCCTATTATGTTTGTGGGAGTTGCATTCCAAATACATACTTTTTCCAAGTCCTGGTTGTACCACCCAGCTCAGAGACAAAAAGCCTGCCTGAATCAAAGGGGTTTTGCCTTCCTGGAGAAGGACAGCAGGGACGGAGGAGTTATAGAGCATGGAAGCAACTTGACGTAATTATTAGTAGCCAGATTGTCTATTGTCACGGAATATTCCAAAAGCAATTTTGCCCATGTAGAAGGAGCGGCTGGGTCACTTTTGCTGCTTTTCCCCTCCACCTCTGGGTGTGTTGTGCTGACACTTGTCAGCCCTAAGTACTGTAAACTGATGTTCAGCATCTAGATTTTACTAGCAGTGTCAAGGGTTAAGCAGCGCTCTGTCTAGAAGAATAATGAAATGATGTAACCCCCACACGCACGTGCAAGCATGGAGACCCGGCCTGCCTATAATGGAATAGTTATGACACTTAATGGAAGCTAGGGGCAGATAAAGAACAAAGCCATAAATTCCGACTTTCCTCCTTCTTTCTTCTTCTTCTTCTTCTTCTTCTTCTTCTTTTCAAAAAAAGGAAAAGAATGATTCCAGAGGTGAGAGACATAAACCTATTTAAAACGCTTCTGCATGTGGAAAGCAAAAAAATCCAAGATCATTATTTTTGTGTGAGGATATAAAATACTAAACACCATCTTTATTAAACCTTTTATGAAAGTCTGTATAAAATATGTCCACTTTTAGAGGGTTTTTTCCCCTCCTTCCCAGAGTGGAATGGGAAGCACTTTAAATGATTGCACGGGCTCCTCGGGAGAGAGACCCCAGAGCTCCACAAAAGACGCCGCCTGCTTCGGCGAGGGTTTTAAGACACTTAGTTGCTTCCTTTTTCCTTGCAGAGTCAGGTTCCTAAAGCAATACATTATAGGACGTATAACAGCCCCGGATTACCCACAAAGCCATCCTAGGCCATGGCCTAGGGCGGCAGCCATGGGGGAGGGGGGCAGCAGGTACGGACCCCCCAAAAAAGTTTTTTAAAAATTCCAAAAAAATTCCCAAAAAAAGTGCGCATGCGCCATCCACGGCCATTCCCCCTGCCCCCCCTTTGCTCAGCTCCAAGGCTCTGTCCCCGGCTCCACCCCGCCCCCGGATCCGCTCCCGCCTCCTCGCTGGCGCAGCCAAAAAGGCCCTTTTCAGGCTGGCATGGTGGCTTTAGGAGGGAGGGAGGAACCACGGGGAGACTCCCCATGGCTCCTCCCTCCCTCCCTCCCTCCTAAAGCTGTCATAACAGGCTGGAAATGGCCTTTTCGGCCGCGCCGGCGAGGAGGCGGGGCAGGGGTGGAGCTGGGGGCGGTATCAGAGCCTTTGGCCTAGGGCGCCAAAAGGCCATGATTCGGGCCTGATGTATAAGCGCAAATAACACACACTTAGGAAACTGTATTCTTTTTGTATTCAACAGTACAGCAAGAAAAGACGGCGAGGGCTGGAAGTCCCTAGAGGCGATTAATGTTAGACCTAGAGCAGGGGTAGGGAACCTATGGCTCGGGAGCCAGATGTGGCTCTTTTCTTGATTGCATCTGGCTCTCCAGAGCAGCCCGGGCCTCAGTTTCCCAGCATGCAGCGGAAAAACTTTCCTTCTCTCCTTCCTTTTCCCTCCCTCTCTCCCCTTCCTTCTTTCCTCAATTCTCCCTCTTCCTTCCTTCCTTTCTTCCCTTCACCCTTTCCTTCTCCTTCTCTCCTTCCTTTCCCCCCTCCCCCTTCCTTCTTTTCTCCATTTTTCCTCTTCCTTCTTCTTCCTTCCTTCCTTTCTCCCCTTCACCCTTTCCTTCTCCTTCTCTCCTTCCTTTTCCCTCCCTCTCTCCCCTTCCTTCTTTCCTCCATTCTCCCTCTTCTTTCCTCTTCTTTCTTCTTCCTTCCTTTCTCCCTTTCACCCTTTCCTTCTCCTTCTCTCCTTCCTTTTCCCCTCCCCCTTCCTTCTTTTCTCCATTTTTCCTCTTCCTTCTTCTTCCTTCCTTCCTTTCTCCCCTTCACCCTTTCCTTCTCCTTCTCTCCTTCCTTTTCCCTCCCTCTTTCCCCTTCCTTCTTTCCTCCATTCTCCCTCTTCCTTCCTCTTCCTTCCTCCCCTTCAGCCTTTCCTTCTCTCCTTCCTTTCCCCCTCTCTCCCCTTCCTTCTTTCCTCCATTGTCCCCCTTCCTTCCTTCCTTTCTCCCCTTCACCCTTTCCTTCTCCATCTCTCCTTCCTTTTCCCTCCCTTTCTCCATTCTTTCCTCCATTCTCCCTCCCTCCCTCTTCCTTCCTTCCTTCCTTCCTTCCTTCCTTTCTCTTCTATTCTTTTTCCTCAAGTCTTCCTTTCCTTCTCCTTCCTTTCTTTTCACTTCCCTCTCTCTCCCCTTCTTTCTTTTCTTCTTTTCCCTTCATTATTTTACTTTTTCCTCACTTCTTTCCTTTCTTTTCCCCACCCTTTCCTTTCCTCCCTTCCCATTTCCTTCTTTCTTTTCCCCTCCTTGCCTCTCTCCTGCTTTTCTTTTCTTCCTTTTCCATAGTTCATTCTTCTTTTCTTTCTTCCTCTCCCCTCCCTCCTTTATTTCCTCTGTCTTTCTTTCTTTCCCCCTTCCTTCCTTCCGTCTTCTCTTCCTTCCCAGAGTCCTGAGCATGCTTTTTGCAGAGCCAGGTCTGAAGTGTCCCGTCATTCTGCCAGGGGGATCCTTTTTTCATAGTATGAACATATATACTCACATTTAGTTGAATTCAGTCTTAAAATATATTTTATATATTATATGGCTCTCACGGAAATACATTTCCAAATATTTTGCTTTCATGGCTCTCTGAGTCAAAAAGGTTCCCGACTCCTGACCTAGAGTCTGTCTGTCTATGCCTCTTTCGAACCCGGCCTGGGAGGATGGGACATTGGCGTTTGTCCCTACTAAGGCAGTTCCTACTGGAATCAGATCATCAGAATGTAGGGCAAGGTTGGGGAACATGTAGCCTTCCAAATGGTCAACTCCATCAACCCTAGCTTACACAGTAATTGCGACAGCTCCTCCTGGTGGCCAAAAGCTGGAATGTTAAATAGCCTCTGTGTCTTTGTCTATATATGTTGTGTGTCTATGGCATTGAATGTTTGCCTGTATATGTACATTGTAATCCGCCCTGAGTCCCCTGCGGGGTGAGAAGGGTGGAATATAAATGATGTAAATAAATAAATAAATAAATAAACTGTTCAGTTTTACACCAGAAACAGCTTTAGACACAAGTGAAAGTAAACAAAAAGGCTTTACTTCAGCCAAAATAAAGATAATGTAATACGTGAAACAGAAAGTATAGTCCCGATGGTCATGCACGGTCTTGAAGCAAACGTAAAACAGCAATCTTCACATCAGACAGAAACTAGAGCCATGGTTCTCAACCTGTGTGTCCCCAGGTGTTTCGGCCTACAACTCCCAGAAATCCCAGCCAGTTTACCAGCTGTTAGGATTTCTGGGAATTGAAGCCCAAAACATCTGGCGACCCACTGGTTGATAACCATAGAACTAGAGTCTTCGATAACAAGCTTACAGATTGCAGAAACAAACATCAATAGTCAATATTGTGCTTGGAAAAGACATGGTGCTTGGAAAAGGAACTCCTTCGAAGTAGGTCAGTTGCCATCAGCACTGGGCCCTTACTTTGCTGCTGATTGATAGCCCAGTGCTCCCAGCACAGCTGTCTCTAAGGTGGGGGTCAGCGTTTTCCCTACTAACCTAGCTGAACTCCTTTTGACTTATTTTTCCCTTTGTAATTCCTGAAGTGTGGGGATTTGTGATATATCTGCTGCCTCTTCTTCTTCCTCACCACTTAGCCCCAAATCCCCAAGTGCTGCTTCTTCATCCACCTGTCACCCTTCTCTCTCAGAAGAGCAGTTCACAATAATAGGGAAGATGTTCCCACACAAGACTTCATCTCAAAAGCCAAGGGAACCATTTTACCACTTTTTCTGGGGTGGTCAGCCATCCCTTGGTCCTTACCGCGTCAGTGCCTGTCTTTCCCTTGCTTTCTCTCACTTTTCTCTGTCCTGAAGATGATTTTAGAGCTGCATTTCCATGTGCTGTAGAAATGGATCCCACCAGAAGTGTCCTTACATCATGTCATGCAGGCCCGGATTAACACCTTTTTGCGTCCTAGGCCACACTTTGGAATTACGCCCCCTTTAAGCCAACCTCTAACACTGCCACCCCCACCACCACCACTCAGACCCACACTTGGCTGGCTTTCGCCATGGTGCCTCCGGAGCAGAAGAGAAAGGCGAGTAGGCACCAAACCGCCTCCTCCAAGGTCCCCATTCCCACCGGCTGGAAAGGTCCAGTGTGCTCTGAAGGTCTCCTCGAGAGGCTTGGGGAGAGTGCAGCGAGTGCAAACTCACTCCAAAGGTGCGCACACGAGAGAGAGAGAGAGAGAGAGAGAGAGAGAGAGAGAGAGAGAGAGAGAGATGTCTGCTTGGCATGCGCTCCCACAGAGCAAGGGAGGATTCAGGTTGGGGTTTGTTCGGCTGCTCGGCTGCTCCCGAAGGCAGGAGAGCCAGGCCCTGGCCTTGATCCTTCCCTCCCGCCTGCAGCTCCCTTTGGCCAAGCAGACCGCCCCGGTTTGGTCCGAGAGCGAGCCTGGGTTGGTGTGGTCCCGTGCTGGAGACCTGGGAGAGGTCCACCCAAGCAATGCCCTTTCTCTCCCCTCTCCCTCCTTCTCTTCCTTCTTTACTTGCTTTCTTTCTTTCCTCCTAGTTGCCTGCTTCTCCTCCTTCTCCCATCCCTCCCACCGCCCTCTCCCGGACTCTGCCGCTCGGCTCTGGCTGCAGGAATTTATCGTCTACCGCCAGGGAAGCCGGGCGAGTTGCCATGGAGACGGCTTGCCCGGGAGCCAGGAGGTCAGGCCAGCCAGAGACCCGCGGGCAAATCAATGGATCAATGCGAGGGCCCCGCCGCAGCCCAGAGAGCGAGAGACGGAAGGGACGGAGCAGAGACTTTGCCGGGAGAAGGAGCGAGGAGGGGCATGAGAAAGGGGGGGAAAGGGGTGCGGACCAGGGTTTTTTTTGGTCCGTGATCTGCACCCCCCCTCAGCTTGCGCCCCTAGGCCATGGCCTAGGTTGGCCTTATGGGTAATCCGGGCATGATGTCATGGCCTCCACGGGACTCCTATGTGGCTCCACTTCCAAAGAGCATGGAAATTGAGCCCTAAACCCGTGGGGTTAAGTCCTGAGGGGAGAAGATAGGACACTCCAATAGTGTCTTGTGTGGGAACATCTTTCCTACCTGATACATATCATGAGATTTATGAATGGATGATATTTCTGGATTTCTTTCTGCCTTTTTGTATTTCTAATTTGTTTTTATTTCTCTAGTATAAATCTTTAGTTGTTTTGGTTGTGACTGAAATAGTGCCACGTCTTTGTAAAATTCATCTTGAAATGGTGTGTTTGTATGTGCCTGTGGCAAACCCATACATGCCATAGGGTTTCCTATGCAAGGAATATGCATTATTAGGTTAGCCAGTTCCTGATATTTTGTTAAATAGAGTCTCCTGATGTCAGGAGATGCTTTGAGAAAGGTTTCCCATGGGAAGGAGGCATATAAGTCAACGGGTGATGGCAACACTTTGGTGATGTCTCCAGCAAGGTGCCCCAAGGCTCTTATGAAGTTTATGCCCAAGCTAATGAACCCATGGTAGGTGCTCTTCTCCATAGTAAATGGTGGTGTTACCTGAGAAAAAGTTCATAAAAATGTTATGTCCACCATAAAAACTGTAATATGGCATTCTGCATGATCCAGGCATTAACATTTCCCAGACAGTTATTGTGAGATAATGGTCCTAGCTATAACTCAGCTCTAATGTTCCTTCAAGCAAATGTTATGGAGGAATAAATGACTTCCCGATTACATTGAAGGAGAAAGCATCAGAAAGTTCTTTGGCTGTAAAATTCATATGGCAGGGCAAAGAGGCTGGAAGAGAGAAAGAGGGGAACATTCATAATACTCATCTATCCCACCTGGTCCGTATTCCCATTTTTCTGATGCCTGTGCCTTATAAATTATTGGACTTGATCCAGATTTAGGCATGCTTAGAATAACATAAAGCACCGGGAATATGGCGCAGCTGGCTGGGTGTCAGCTGCATAAGATCTCTATTGACCAATTTGTGTAGTTTGTTGTCAACCTTTGCAACTCGAAAGACAGTTGCATCTGCCAAGTAGGAAATTTAGGTACCACTTTGTGGGGAGGCTAAATTTAACTGATTTCTGGGATGTTAAATTGCCTCTATGTCTGTCTATATATGTTGTATGTCAATGGCATTGAAAGTTTGCCTGTATATGTGCATTGTGATCCGTCCTGAGTCCCCTGCGGGGTCAGAAGGGCGGAATATAAATGATGTAAATCTATTATATAAAGGAGGTCCCGTCATGGAACGACCGTCCTAGGCAGAGAAACCTTACAAGGCAGAGACACCAAACTTGGCAACAAAAATAGGCCTCAGGCAAGGAAGGTTTTTAGCCAAGAAACTTTCCCACCCAAAACCTAGAAGGCCCCCAAAACAACAATACCAAAAAAAACTACATTTCCCAGCGTCCTCTGCGGCTGCCAATGAATCTCCCGGCCTCTACATTCTGACAACATGATTGGTTGCCAATGAGGGAGTATTTGCATAACGTCTCTATTGGCCAGCCAACATGAACATTCCGACCCATAATAAACTGGCAGAAGAGGATAAGGCAAAGGCCTGAGTCAGTCGCCAACACAAACACCCAATTCACTTCCCACAGAAAATTTAAACCCCTACAAATCACAGACCACACCCAAAATTGACAGTAAGGCTTCATTAACTTGATTTCCCTGACTAGGCCTCACTTAATGGGATGCTGTTTAAGCTCTGAATTGACAGTAAGGCTTCATTAACTTGATTTTCCCGACTAGGCCTCAGCTCATGGGACATTGTATATGGCCTAAATTGACAGTAAGGCTTCATTAACTTGATTTTCCTGACTAGGCCTCAGCTCATGGGACATTGTGTATGGCCTGAATTTACAGTAACCTACCTTGGCACACAGAGCCCCTATGACCCACGCTACATTCTACTGCAGTTTGGAGGAGGGTGGACCATGGATGATGGGATTTGATGTACCTCCATGGATTATGGGATTTGTAGTACTTTCAAAACCTTCATTCCCCACAGACCACTGTGGCCCAGAACCAAGACCAATAAAGACCCAACTTGGCACACAGTGCCCCCATGACCCACACTCCATCCAACTGCAGTTTAGAGGAGGACACACCATGGATGATGGGATTTCAAGTACCTCCACTAACTTCCAAAGTACCCCACCCACACAAGCATCAACCTCTACATGAACACAGCAGACGGAAAGACAAAAAACATTGCATATCCACAAGCTATGCAGAACGCCAGCAACACCACACACCGACAACTCCACAGGACTTTAACATCCCACCCACCAGAACAACCCACAACGACACAGCCATGACCCCACCAAGACCATAACTAACATCAATTCCAACCCTTACATACTCAGACTTTCTCACATCTCCTAAATAGGGCACAGCAACGCGTGCCGGGTACAGCTAGTAAATAATATAAATAAGGTCTGTGCTTTGGCAGAATAGGTCCGAGCGTTCGACCATACCGGTGGCTGTGCCCACCTCCTTCAGGATGATTAGAATTTGAATATTATATTGAACCTTTGGACCAGTGGAATTGTCACTGTGCACTATATTTTGTTTGCTTTCGGGTCCGGACGAAGCCTAATTAGGCGAAACGGTGAGGCCTGTAGTTGACCGCTGACCCATCTCCTTTCCACCTGTCCCGCAACATTTGTTTGGATACTACTAGTGATTTACACATGAATAGATGCATTCCCGGGACTGCTATGGCCGAAAGTGTGTGACCTGTGATTTACAACAGCATACATTCCACTTACCCTTCTATTTGGATTTGTGATATCTTTGAAGTGAACATTAAACCTTGAATATCTTCCAAGAAACCCTTCTCTGTCTACTCCCTTTACGCCTTTGGCAGAATACACACAGAAGAAAAGTCTTCTGTGCCGTTTGTGTAGAACCTTGTTTTTTGTATCCCATAATTCTAATTTCTGATTTTCTACACTCTTTCAAATACATTTCCCAGTAGTGGCAAATGCCCATAACTTCCAGGGTGTCCCTCACTCATGGCGACCATTGACTCCCATTTCATCCAATAATTTCTCATTTATTTTCCCAGATCATCTTAATTCCGATCTGGGAAGATGGATTCATTTGATAGCACAGACGTACATCTTTGTCCAAGTGGTGGGTTAATTTCCAATAAGGAGATTTAGCGTACATGGGGGTTTTATGGGCTGCTGTGATGTGAATTCACATACTTCATTATTTTTTTTAATTGTTCGCTCTTCTCCTTTGGGGGCAAGAGACAATGGGGAATCATTGCTTGGAGATGCTCTACCAGTTCTCCAGAAGGTTTAAATAGTAGAGAAAGGTGTCGCGTTGAACCTAAAAGGTATTTCTCTGCTGGGTTGGCGCTGGCTCGAAAAACAAGGAGTGGGATGGGAAGGAATATATTTACTGTATTTTTCAAGAACTCCTTTCTACATCCTCCTTCCTTCCCCCTCTAGTAGGATGGATTGAGGCAATGTGAGGAAATCTGAATAACTAATCAGAGTCCTCATTAACCCCCTGCCGAGATGCTCAAACATTCACTTTGCTGTTTATGAACCAGGGAAAAAAATCTGCATTAAAATTGATGTGTTATTAATCCCACTGTTCTAGACCTTGTGGGCACTGCATTCCCTTCATTTTGCCCGAGGCCAAACAGTATGGGGGCCAGCTTCTGCGGGGCATGGCGACTTTCTATTATTTATCGGACCAGTGCAATGAGCCATATTTCACATTGAGCAATTGCCTCAAACCTAATCATGGGTCCTTTCATACCAGCGGTACACATGGAGACTCTATTTTCTCTCCTCCTTCCCTCTCTCTCTCACACATATACAAAGACACAGGTATTCCCGTTTATTTACATGTAATGTTATTAAACTGCCCAAAAATGACTCTCAGGCACCCAACATACAAACACACATAAGCATCAACCAACAGCCTTGGTGCCCATGCTGTCCATTCCAGAATTCCTCAAAGCAGTGTTTTTCAACCTTTTTTGAGCCGCGGCACATTTTTTACATTTACAAAATCTTGGGGCACACCACCAACCAAAACGACACAAAATGACACTCTAACACAGTAATCCATAGTTCACCCGCAATCAAAGAGCATTCTGAACTCCACCAATGATGGAATGGTGGAGTTCCCACACAGAACTCCCATAACCAAGAGGAACTACTATAAGAGTTTGCTGGGCATTGACCTTGAGTTTTGGAGTTGTAGTTCACCTACATCCAGAGAGCCCTGTGGACTCAAACAATGTTGGCAGGAATGGCAGGACCAAACCCATTGGCATGAATACACCAATATGCCCAAATGTGAACACAGATGGAGTTTGGGGAAATAGACTTTGACATTTGGGAGTTACAGTTTCTGGGATTTATAGTTAACACACAATCAAAGAGCATCCTGAACTCTTGCAACAATGGAATTGAACCAAATTTGGCATATTGAACTCTCATTACCAACAGAAAGTACTGAAAGGGTTTGCTTGGGAATTGACCTTGAGTTTGGATGTTGTAGTTCACCTACACCCAGAGAGCACTGTGGACTCAAACAATGTTATGTTATGTTGTTGTTTGCTTTCTATCCAGAATCACAATGTTGGAAGGAGGCTCACCACTTTAAGGTCCCTAAAACAGGCATGGGAAAACTTCGGCCCTCTGGGTGCTTTGGACTTCAACTCCTGAGGCCCTTTCCTGCTTAAGTGGCTGAGTGGGAAAAAGGAAAAGGGCCTGAGGCTGCTAGGAATGATGGGAGTTGGAGTCCAAAACACCTGGAAGGTCCAAGTTTGCCCATGCAAGCTTTTGATAGAGACCTCTTCTCCCCCTTCCCCTTTGCGCCCGTTCTTCCCCCTCCTGCCGAACACTTAATTTTTCTTCTCGACTCGGGCTCCCTTCTTCCCAGCCTCGCTCTGCTTGCTTTGCCTCGCTTTGATCACACTGCCGCTTCTGCCGCCATTTTGATCTGAGGGGGCAGCATGAGCATGTTCAGGAGGGGAGGGAGGAAGGCGTGAGGTGAGTCTGCGCAGTAGTGCCCACACGGGTCACATCTTCCTCCCTCCCCCTCCCCTCCCGAACAAGCTCACGCTGCCCCCTCGGATCAAACTGGCGGCAGAAGCAGCAGCGTGAGCACAGCGAGGCAAAGCGAGCAGAGCGAGGCTGGGAAGAAGGGAGCCCGAGTCGAGAAGAAAAAGTGTTCGGCAGGAGGGGAAGAATTCCAATTTCCCACGGCACACCTGATGATCGCACACGGCACACGAGTGTGCCACGGCACACTGGTTGGGAAACACTGCCTTATAGTAGCGTTTCTCAACCTAGGGATCGGGACCCCGGAGGGGGGAGTTAAGAGGAAGGTGTCAGAGGGGTCATCAAAAACCATCAGAAAACACCGTATTTTCTGTTGGTCATGGGCGTTCTGTGTGAGAAGTCTGGCCCAATTTTATCATTGGTGGGGTTCAGAAAGTTCTTTGAATATAGGTGAACTATAAATCCAAGCAACTACAACTCCTAAATGTCAAGCTCTATTTCCACCCATGTTTACATTTGGGCCTATTGAGTATTTGTGACAAGATAAGTCCAGATCTTGCCTCGAGTCACCTTCGTGCTGAGAGGGGTGGTATAAAAGTAGAGTAAAAAAAATTATTATATTAAAATCTGTCATATTTTGAGTCTACAGTGCTCTCTAGATGGAGATGAACTACAACTCCAGAACTCAAGGTCAATGCCCACCAACCCCTTCCAGTATTTTCTATTGGTCTTGGGAGTTCTGTGTTCCAAGTTTGGTTCAATTCCATCGTTGGTGGAGTTCAGAATGCTCTTTGATTGTTGGTGAACTATAAATCCCAGCAACTACAACTCCCAAATGACAAAATCATTCCCCCCAGCCTCACCACTATTCAAATTTGGTTCTATCGTGTATTTTTGCCAAATTTCATCTAGTGAATGAAAGTACATCCTGCATACCAGATATTCACGTTACAATTCATAACAGTAGCAAAATGACAGTTATGTAGTTGGAACAAAAATAATTTTATGGTTGGGGGGTCACCACAACATGAGGAACTGTATTAAGAGGTCGTGGCATTAGGAGGGTTGAGAACCTCGGCCTTATAGAGTTGTCGGAGTAAAAAATTGAGAGGACTCCTTTCTGTTTAATAGCTGGGTAGAAGATGACATTTCAGCAAGTGTTGTTTCTGACTTGATTCCTATCAACAATATATACTGGGTTGCTGTGAGTTTTCCAGGCTGTATGTCCATGTTCCCGAAGGATTTTCTCCTGAGCTTTTGCCCACATCTATGGCAGGCATCTTCAGAAGTGGCGAGGTCTGTGGAAATTGGGCAAGTGAAGTTTATATGCCGTATCTGGGATAATAAAGAACTCTTGTCTGCTTGAGACAAGTGTGAATGTTACAGTTGGCCACCTTGATTAGCATTTAATGGCCTTGCAGCCTCAAAGCCTGGCTGGTTGCTGCCTAACAAAGGATCCCCCACAAGAGTTATTTCTCCCACCCTGGAAATTCCACAGATATGTAAACTTCACTTGCCTAGTTTTCAACAGCCCTCACAACCTCTAAGGATGCCTGACATAGATGTGGGTGAAACGTCAGGAGGGAATGCTTCTTGAATATGGCCATACAGCCCAGACAACTCACAGCAACCCACTGATTCAGCCTTTGACAAAACAATATATACAGTCATGAAAGTGGCGAGGAAACTTCTCTAGTGCTGCATTTGTAATAATAATAATAATAATAATGCACTCTATTTATATTCCGCTCTTCTCACCCCGAAGGGGACTCAGAGCAGATTACAGGTACAGATACTTAGCAGACAATCCCTGCCATTTCCACATACACACATATAGACGAACAGAGGCAAACTCTGGCCACCAGGGGGAGCTGACGCACTCCTCATCTCTCAGTGTCCCTTGTTGTTCCTTCCGCATTCCTCAGCGCTCCTGGAGTTCTTTAATGGTCTCATAATTCAGTCAAAATTTGCCTCCCCACTTAATGTGGTACCTTTATCTCCTACTTGACAGATGCAACTGTCTTTTGGGCTGCAAAGGTCGGCAGCAGGCTACACTTAAAGGTCGAGCACCCACCTCGACTCGGGCAGGCCTCGAACTCATGACCTATTGGTCAGAGGGATCTTATGCAGCTGACACTTAGCTAGCTACGCCACATTCCCTACATACACTGTCTTTGAACTGTTGGGGTATTTGTGATAGTAGCTCCATAACTGTTTGGATTCAAACTGACCTAGACCACATATCAGGCATGTAGCCGGGGGCTAAGGGGCTTCAGCCCCCCGAAATTCTCAGGGTGGTCTGCGAAAAGGCCTTACTGGTACATTATTTAAACTGTTATGTTTATTCATATCATGATCTGATCACCATGCTCATTATATCCCACATTCATGGGGTTATTGGGATAGCAATACAAAAGATTTGCTAGGGTAGACCCTCTTCCACCCAGTCTCAGCCCCCCGAACCAAACTCAGCCCCGAAACAAAATCCTGGCTAAGGCCCTGCCACAGATGGTATGTGATTTGTTTAGAATCATCTGCATGGTAGTATCACTATTTTTTAAAAAATCCAACAAAAACACCTGATATATTTAGGACTGATCCTCAAGTCCTGACGTCTCAGCCCTTGCTGCTTTCTGAATGTGGTGCCGGCACATTCTCTTTGCAAGGTATGCGCAAGCATGTGTTGTGGGCAGTTCTCCTGAGGGATGGATATGTAAAACGGAGGCAGTTTGATAGAGTTTGCACTGAGACCAATTTATTAGTGGATCCGGGCTCCTTCCCTCCGCCCCCGTTTGCCAGTCCGCTTACCTCCCATGGTGTCCTAGTGCAGCCAGGCCTGTCTGTTAATTAGGTGTTTGGGGAGACTCAGCATGAGATCTGCACCACTGACCATTCGCTTGCCTGCAGGCCAATTGACTGGAGGGGGAACAGGTTAATCATAAATCTCTTCAGACTCTTCAGAGACTTCTTACATTGGATTACATTTAGAAACTATCTCCAGAATTATATATTTTTTACACGAGAAAGTTATTTCGGCAATGGCAACACCAGAAAAGCAAAAATGACTGGAGGGTGGAGGATTGGCGCCTACCTCGTAGTCCAGCCTCAACTATTTATTTATTTATTTAAAACTTTTGTGCCTCGATCTTTTCACCTTCGTAGAGGGACTCAAACCGGCTCACGGCAAAGATTCAATGCTCTCTCTCTCTCGGCATTACTTCGCGAACAAAAACTCTTAGGAAGGACTCATCCCACGCTTTTTACAAGCGCATTGATGACTAAAAAGGCCAATCTGAGATAGGCAAGTTCGGTTGCAGAAAGCACAGCAGAAAGTCTCTTTGGGTGATGTTGTTTCCAAGTTGCGGTTCTTTCTGCGTTGTTGTTTCTCTTCGAGACCCATTTGGCTTGTCTTCTCGAAAGAGGCTGCAGCATTGTGGATAGTGCATCTCCATGCCTCCCGATGTGAGGCCAAGGTGGACCATTGTTGGTGATCAATCTGGCCGAGGCTGAGGTGTTGTTTCAGAGAGTCCTTATATCTCTTTTTGGAGGCGCCTCTCTTGCGCTGACCCGTGGCGAGTTCACCATAGAGTAGAATCTTTGGGAGGCGGTGGTCCTCCATCCTAGAGACATAACCTGCGCAGCGCAGTTGTGTTTTCAATAGCATGGCCTCAATGCTAGTGATCCCTGCTTGTTCAAGGACAGCCACAAAAGTCACATAGTCGGTCCAGTGTATATTTAGGATTGTGCGAAGACAGCGCTGATGAAAGCATTCGAGGAGTCGTAGGTGTTGGCGATAGGTGATCCATGTTTCAGACCCATAGAGGAGAATAGACAGTACGATAGCTCTGTACACACTGATTTTGGTGCTTTGCCTCAGTGCTTGTTGCTCCAGACTCTTTTGTGAAGCCTTCCAAATGCACTCTATGCCTTTGATAATATGTGATCTCTTTCTCAATCTTGGCATCTGAAGAGATGATGCTTCCCAGGTAGGAGAACTGCTGAACGGACTTAAGCACAGATTCGCCTATGCTAACGTGGGGATGATGGTGTTCTTCCTGTGGTGCGGGCTAGTAGAGGACTTCCGTTTTCTTCAGGCTGACTTCCAGCCCAAACAGCTCTGCAGCTGCTGCAAAGCGGGATGTGAGGCACTGCAGGGCTGCTTCTGAATGGGCGACAAGGGCAGCATCATCAGCAAAAAGCAGCTCAATTCAATACAACATAAAAATTAAAAACATCTAACAGCAATACAAGATTAAAATATAACAGAATAAAATACATAAAAGCCAATCGGCGACTAAAAACAGATCAACTCAGTCTATGAATGTGTTCATTCGCTTTGGTCAATAACCCATCTCAGCCTTCTTCTGGAAAAGCTTCGTTCCAGAGCCAGGTCTTCACTAGCCTCCTGAAGGACAAGAGGGAGGGAGCAGATCTAACTTCACTTGAGAGAGAGTCCCATAGCTGAGGGGCCACCACGGAGAAGGCCCTGTCTCTCGTTCCCACCAGATGCGTTTGTGCAGATGGCGGGACCATGAGCAGGGCCTCTCCGGAGGATCTTAGCATCCTTGATGGATCATAGGGCAGAATCCGTTCGGACAGGTAAACTGAGCCAGAACCGTATAGGGTTTGTAGGTTAAAACCAGCACTTTGAATTGTGCTCGGAAGCTAATTGGCAGCCGGTGGAGCTGGCGCAACAAGGGGGTTGTGTGCCCCCTGTACCCTGCTCCCGTACATCTGAACTAGGGTTCGGATTACTTGCTTTGCTCCAGTGTTGAAGGCTGCACGTCTGGGTCTTCTTTGTAAGACCGAATACAAAATGGGAACTAAATGAGTAGGGGCACAAGGCAGTGTGGGCAGATTTTTATTGACACTATCACTGGCAACGAAGATCCACATAGTTAAAGCAATGGTATTCCCCGTAGTAACTTATGGATGTGAGAGCTGGACCATAAGGAAGGCTGAGTGAAAGAAGTTAGATGCTTTTGAACTGTGGTGTTGGAGGAAAATTCGGAGAGTGCCTTGAACTGCAAGAAGATCAAGGCAGTCCATACTCCGGGAAAGAAATTCCGACTGCTCACTGGAGGGAAGGATAGTAGAGGCAAAGATGAAGTACTTTGACCACTTAATGGAAAGACAGGATAGCTTGGAAAATATAATGATGCTGGGGGAAATTAAAGGAAAAAGGAAGAGGGGCCGACCAAGGCCAAGATGGATGGATGGTGTCCTTGAAGTGACTGGCTTGTTCTTGAAGGAGCTGGACGGGGTCATGGTCAACAGGGAGCTCTGGCGTGGGCTGGTCCATGAGGTCACAAAGAGTTGGAAGCAACTGAATGAATAAACAACAACAACAAAAACAACAACAACGGAACATTTGATCTTATGAATCCCTCAAATGCAGTATGCACCCATGAGACAGGTGATCTTATGACAATCAGACCTTGGCCAGTGTCCAACTAGTGTGTCCAACTATTTCCATCTCTGCTTTATTCTGAAAGAGATTTAACCAGAGTGATCTCGGCATATTGTACATCCTGTTTGCATGGGCAAACTTTGGCCTTCCAGGTGTTTGGACTTCAATTCCCACAATTCCTAACAGCCTTAGGCCCTTTCCCTTTCTCCCTCAGTCGCTTATGTCTGGAGGGCCAAAGTTTGCCCATGCCTGCTGTGGATCCTAAAGAAGCAATAGCAGTAGCGATTACCAATATATTTAAGGTCAAATCAGGTGTGAAACAGGGGTGTGTTATTGCCCAAACCTTATTTTCCATCCATGGGGCTTGGCCCTATGTAAGCTGCCCCAAGTCCTTTCATGGAGATGGAGACGGGGTATAAAAATAAAGTTGTTGTTGCTGTTGTTGCTGTTATTCATCACTATGATACTTCATCTTGTTGATGGGAAACTTCCCACTGGTGGGAAAATCATCTATTGGACCGATGGCAATCTATTTAACCTCAGCAGACCAAAGTCACAACTACATCTGTTATATAGAACTCCAATATGTTGATGATAACGTAGTCGGTGTGCATTCAGAAGAAGACTTACAAGCTATTCTAAACACCTTTGCAGAAGCATACGAGAAGCTCGGCCTCTCATTGAACATTGAGAAAACCAAAGTGCTCTTCCAGCCAATCCCTATGCAATACCAGAAATACAACTCAATGGTATAACATTAGAAAATGTTGACCAATTCCACTACTTTGACAGCTACCTCTCCACAAACGTCAACACTGACACTGAAATACAGCATCGCCTGAGCTCTGCAAGTGCCGCATTTTTGCAAATGAAGTAGAGAGTGTCTGAGGATAGGGACATCCGTAGGATCACCAAGGTGCTTATTTAAAGCTATTGTCCTCCCAGCCTTGTTATACGCCTGTGAAACGTGGACTGTCTACAGACGTCAATGCCTGGAACAATTCCATCAGCTTTGCCTCTGAAAAATCCTACAAATCTCATCGGAAGACAGGTGGACAAATATCCGCACACTGGAAGAAGCAAAGACCACCAGCATGGAAATGATGCTCCTACGCCATCAACTTTGCTGGACTGACCACATTGTCCGAATGCCTGGTCACCGTCTCCCAAAGCAGTTCCTATACTCCATATTCAAGAACAGGAAACAGAATCTTTGTGGACAGGAAAAGAGATTTAAAGATGAGCTTAAAGCTAACCTTAAAAACTGTGGCATAAACACAGAGAACTGGGAAGCCATGGCCTTTGACCACTCTAACTGGAGGTCAGCTGTGACCTGCAGTGCTGTGGAATTTGAAGAAGCATGAATGGAGGGCGAAAGGGAGAAATGTGCCAAGTGGAAGAATGCACATCAAACCATCCATGACCGGGACTGCCTTCCACCTAGAAACCAGTGTCCTCACTGTGGAAGAACGTGCGGATCAATACTGCTCCAGAGTCATGTACCTACCCACTGTCAAGACACTACACTTGGAAGGCCATCATACTTGGGCAATGAGGGATTGTCTAACCTAAGCATTAAAATTTGTAAATGCTAGCTTCTCAAATTTTGTGCTAATTTCAGCTCTCTGGAGAATTCATACTCAAAATCAGTGCTTGCTTGATTTTGGCACAGTTCCCAGTTTCCATCATTAGTACGTAAGTCCCATCGTGTGTTTGCCATGGCCTGTTAAATGTTGAACTCCTACAAATGTTTACATTGGGGAGGAATAGAATATAGGTCTAGGGTAGGTGTAGCCATGGTTTTCTGTTATGCAAATAAATTAATGTTGAGTTTCGTCGCATTTGAGAAAAGGAAGTTTACATGTAGCTGTGTGGTTTGGAACAAACAACTATTTTTTTGTTGCATATTAGTATAAGAAAATGTGTTTTGCATGAACCAGAATTAGTCACAGTAACGGAGGGTCAAATCACACTATCGGACACCATCAAGGTCCAGCCATAATCCCCAGTCCTCCTCCTCATTTGTATCCTGCCTTTCTCCTGTTAAGGGAATTGACATGACAAAGGAATGAATGCACATGTCACTGGTCTGGCTCTTACTCTATGTTTCCTGGGTGGCCAATAAGTTGTCATGGGCTATGTATCTCTTCCCAGCACATACCCCCACTTATCATTACAAGCATCAGTCTGCCTCAGGGCACTCTAGAGCAGTGTTTCCCAACCTTTTTTGAGCCACGGCACACTTTTAACATTAAAAAAGTTCGGGGGCACACCACCAACCAAAATGACACAAAATGACACTCTAACACAGTAAAGAACGGCTGGGGGTTGGTGGCCTGCTGGGAGCAGCTGCTGGGAGTGCCAAAGCCAGGGGAGGGGGAGGAGCCAGGCTGCACCATGCCCCGCCCCCTACCCCTGGCTTCACCTCTCCCAGCAGCTGCTCCAGCCTTGAGGGGGCAGTGCCAAGCCAGCGGTGCCAGAGCCAGCACAATGCTGGCTTGGCACTGTCCCTCAAGGCTGGAGCAGCTGCTGGGAGTGCCGAAGCCGAAGGAGGGGGCAGAGCCAGGCCGCGCCATGCCCCGCCCCCCAGCTTCAGCTCTCCTACAGGCCACGCCATGCCCCGCCCCCTCCCCCAGCTTCAGTTCTCCTACAGGTCGCGCCATGCCCCGCCCCCTCCCCCCAGCTTCAGCTCTCCTACAGGCTGCACCATGCCCCGCCCCCTCCCCCAGCTTTAGTTCTTCTACAGGCTGTGCCATGCCCCGCCCCTCCCCCAGCTTCAGCTCTCCTACAGGCCGCGCCATGTCCCGCCCCCTCCCCCCAGCTTCAGCTCTCCTACAGGTTGCGCCATGCCCCGCCCCTCCTCCCAGCTTCAACTCTCCTACAGAGGAGGAGCATGAGCGGTGGACGGGCTTCAGTGGGCGGGCCCCTCCTCCACACGGCTTCAGCGAGCGAGGGGCAAGAGTCATGGTGGGAGTCATGGCGGATTGGAGGCTGGCTGGGGAAACGGCTGAAGGAGGCGGTGCCCCGGTCCCTTCTTCTTTTTCTTCGCCACTGCCCGGCCCTTCCTCCTCCTCCCCCAAGCAGCAGGAGTTCAACAGGAGGGGGGGAGGAAGGGGGGCAGAGAGCTTTTCTCGTGGCACAGCAGGAGGTCCATCACGGCACACTGGTTGAGAAAGACTGCTCTAGAGCAGTGTTTTTCAACCTTCTTTGAGCCGCGGCACATTTTTTACATTTACAAAATCCTGGGGCACACCACCAACCAAAATGACACAAAATGTCATTTGGAAGTTGTAGTAGCTGGGATTTATAGTTCACCTATAATCAAAGAGCATCCTGAACTCTTGCAACAATGGAATTGAACCAAACTTGGCACATTGAACTCTCATTACCAAGAGAAAGTACTGAAAGGGTTTGCTTGGGAATTGACCTTGAGTTTGGGAGTTGTAGTTCACCTACACCCAGAGAGCACTGTGGACTCAAACCATGTTATGTTATGTTGTTGTTTGTTTTCTATCCAGAATCACAATGTTGGAAGGAGGCTCACCACTTTAAGGTCCCTAAAACAGGCATGGGAAAACATCGGCCCTCTGGGTGCTTTGGACTTCAACTCCCACCATTCCTGACAGCCTGAGGCCCTTTCCTGCTTAAGTGGCTGAGGAGGGAAAAGGAAAAGGGCCTGAGGCTGCTAGGAATGGTGGGAGTTGGAGTCCAAAGCACCTGGAAGGTCCAAGTTTGCCCATGCCAGCTTTCGACAGAGACCTCTTCCTCCCCCTTCTCCTTGCGCCTTTCTTCCCCCTCCTGCCGAACACTTATTTTTTCTTGCCACTTCTGCCGGCATTTTGATCCGAGGGGGCAGCGTGAGCGGGTTCAGGAAGGGAGGGGGAAGGAGGAAGACGTGGGGTGAGTCCGCGCAGTAGCGTGAGCAAATCGAGGCAAAGCGAGCAGAGTGAGGCTGGGAAGAAGGGGGCCCAAGTGGAGAAGAAAAAGTGTTCGGCAGGAGGGGGAAGAAAGGGTATTGGAGGTTCCAATTTCCCACGGCACACCTGATGATCGCTCAGGGCACACTAGTGTGCGATGGCACACTGGTTGGGAAACACTGCTCTAGAGCAGTGTTTCTCAGCCTTCCTAATGCCGCAACTCCTTAATACAGTGCCTCATGTTGTGGTGACCCCCAACCATAAAAATTATTTTTGTTGCTACTTCGTAACTGTAATTTTGCTGCTGTTATGAATCGCAATGTAAATATCTGATATGCAGGATATATTTTCATATTTCAAATACTCGTGGGGTTGGGGGGATTGTTTTTGTCATTTGGGAGTTGTAGTTGCTGGGATTTATAGTTCACCAACAATTAAAGAGCATTCTGAACTCCACCAACGATGGAATTGAACCAAACTTGGCAAATAGAACTCCCATGACAAGTATAGGCATTGACCTTGAGTTTTGGAGTTGTAGTTCACCTACACCCAGAGAGCACTGTGGACTCAAAAAATTATGAACCTGGACCAAACTTGGCAAGAATACTCAATATTCCCAAACGCGAACACTGGTGGAGTTTGGGGAAAATAGACCTTGACATTTAGGAGTTGTAATTGCACCGGGAATGTGGCGCAGCTGGCTAAGTGTCAGCTGCATAAGATCTCTCTGACCAATAGGTCATGAGTTTGAGGCCTGCCCAGGTCGAGGTGGGTGCGCGACCTTTAAATGTAGCCTGCTGTCGACCTTTGCAGCCTGAAAGACAGTTGCATCTGTCAAGTAGGAGATGATAAAGGTACCACATTAAATGGGGAGGCAAATTTTGACTGAATTATAAGGCCATTAAAGAACCCCAGGAACGCTGAGGAATGTGGAAGAACAACAAGGGACGCTGGGAACGCTGAGAGATTAGGGGTGCGCCAGCTCCCCCTGGTGGCCAGAGTTTGCCTCTGTTCGTCTATATGTGTGTATGTGGAAATGGCAGGGATTGTCTGGTAAGTATGCGTACCTGTAATCTGCTCTGAGTCCCCTTTGGGGTGAGAAGAGCGGAATATAAATAGAGTGTATTATTATTATTTATAGTTCACCTACAATCAAAGAGCCCCACGAATGATAGAATTGGGCCAAACTTCCCATACAGAACCCTCATGACCAACAGAAAATATTGGAAGGATATGGGAGGAATTGACCGTGATTTAGGGGCGTGCTTCGAGGCGTGGTGCAGCCCGCCCATGGGCCGGCGGCAACGGCGGGACCAAATGATGCGGCGGCCGGGGGGGGCGCCAAAATTTTCTTCACGTACTCCCCCGGAAAAGGTCAGGCCGGCCCTGGATGTAGTTCACCTACTTCCGGAGAGCATTGCGTTCCTAAGACCATCAAAATATGTGTTTTCTGATGGTATTTGGCGAGCTCCCTCGTGACATCCCCCCCCCCAGAGGTCCCAACCACCAGGTTGAGTGATGCTGCTCTAGAGCACTGTTTCTCAACCAGTGTACCGGGGCACACTAGTCTGCCGTGAGCGATCATCAGGTGTGCCGTGGGAAATTGGAACCTCCAGGAAAGAGGAGGGGAGAGTTTAGTGTGTTGAAGTATAAAAACCCTAAGAAACCTACCTCGATAAAGGCACAAAATTGCAAAGACCCTCGTCCCCACCCATTCTTTACTTGGTCTCTCCCTCTCCATGCATTGGGAAGGCCCGCCTCCCTTTCCCCAAGTAGAGACCTCCTCTTCCCTCCTGGGGGTTCTGTGTGGGAAGTTTGGCCCAGTTCTATCATTGGTGGGGTTCAGAATGCTCTTTGATTGCAGGTGAACTATAAATCCCAGCAACTACAACTCCCAAATGTCAAGGTCTATTTTCCCCAAACTCCATCTGTGTTCACATTTGGGCATATTGAGTATTCATGCCAAGTTGGGTCCTGATCCAACATTGTTTGAGTCCACAGTGCTCTCTGGATATAGGTGAACTACAACTCCAAAACTCAAGGTCAATGCCCACCAAACTCTTATAGCATGTTCTCTTGGTTATGGGAGTTCTGTGTGGGAAGTTTGTGTCTTTCTGCCATTCCTGCCAGGATATCTATGTTGTGTTCATCGAAACAGGTCCAGGTGTCACACTGAGTGTATAAATACATTTTAAAAACATTAACTATATCAGGGCTGTCCAACTGGCGGCCCGGGGGCCGTATACGGCCCCCAGCCCCTTCCTTACGCCCCCCTAAGCTTTTTAATAAAAAATACAAATTGAAAAATAAAATAATTAATAATTTTTTTAAAAAATACCTACTTCTGGGTTCGGAGCAAGTATCGCGAGAATACGCAATCCACACGGGATTTCGCTGTAAACGCGCGCTCACGCCGGCGTTTACAGCGAAATCCTGTGTGGATTGCGTATTCTCGCGATACTCTTCGGCTACTCTACTACTGGATCGCTGAGGCCCACAGACGCGATTAGGACCTTCTTCGACTCAGTCGGTCGTCGACTCTCTCGTAGTCCGGGTACTCCTGGATCCTGCGCATTTGGAAAAGGTAGGCCAAAGCAGGGGGCTCCTCAGGGGGCTCCTCATTCCCTCCCCCCATCTCCCCTCATGTATTCAATATAAAATTAAATGTATTTAAAGATGAAATAAGGGGAGATGGGATACATTAAAATAAAGGGGGAGGGGAGGATGGAATTAAATATATGTAATATTAAATTAAAATAAGGGGAGAGGGGAGGATGGAATTAAATATATTTAATATTAAAATAAAATAAGGGGGAGGATGGAATTAAATATATTTAATATTAAATAAAAATAAGGGAAGGGGAGGATGGAATTAAATATATTTAATATTAAATAAAAATAAGGGGGATGGGGAGGATGGAATTAAATATATTTAATATTAAATAAAAATAAGGGGAGAGGGGAGGATGGAATTAAATATATTTAATATTAAATAAAAATAAGGGGGATGGGGAGGATGGAATTAAATATATTTAATATTAAATAAAAATAAGGGGAGAGGGGAGGATGAAATTAAATATATTTAATATATTAAATATATTTGTGCCACTACTTCAACTGTGCTGTTGTTTTTACTGTGTTGCTTGTTTTTAATTGTTCTTAACCTTCTGTATTTTATTGTGCCTTCGGCTCTTGTAAGCCGCCGCGAGCCTTCGGGAGTCGGCGGCATAGAAACCCAAATAAATAAATAAATAAATGAATAATATTAAATAAAAATAAGGGGGATGGGGAGGATGGAATTAAATATATTTAATATTAAATAAAAATAAGGGGAGAGAGCGCTGGGGAGAGGGCGGAGCCGGGGGTGGGGAGGGGACGGGGGCGGGGACGGGGGCAGACCCTACAGCCCCCCAGGTCATCAGTGACCGCAATTCAGACCCCTGGGCTGGTAGAAGTTGGACAGCCCTGAACTATATGTATTACTGTGTTAGAGTGTCATTTTGTGTCATTTTGGTTGGTGGTGTGCCCCAGGATTTTGCAAATGTAAAAAGTGTGCCGCGGCTCAAAAAAGGTTGGGAAACACTGCTCTAGAGTCTTCCTACTCCATAAAGTAATGCTACATCTGCTATCCAAATTCAGCAACAAATGAGCAGCAGAAGAGATGTCAGTGTGAGCGCCAATATATTGTGGGGTATAATGGAGCTCCCGGTATACAAGAGATGCTTGCTTAGGAATAAGCCACACAGAACATAACATAATTTATTTTGGAATGGCAATGTACTTTGGAAATTCTTTCTGGATGCTAAAGCGTGCATACCAACAAATGACTCTCCCATTTTTCGTTTTTCACCACCATCTATGATGAACGGAAATGGGAGAGGCATTTGTTGTATACTTTCTCTTTGCTTTGTGTAAAATAAGTGATGACCCTTCGTTCTCTCTCTGTCAAATGTTGGAGGATACGGCCTGCCATCTACTACACAGCAGCCCATGAAGCTGCCAGAAGAGTGCTATAAATTCAGGCGGCTTGACACAGGCTCCAGATTCCTCATTCTCTCCTTCCTTTTAGTTTGGCTTCTCTCTTCTTTCCCTGTCATATAAATAGTTGCACTTGCACTTCAAGGTATGGCTTATTGGCGGAGAGAATGAGATTAGGTGGGATATTTCAACCAGAAAGCTTTCTTTGGGCAGTCGTAAGGAAAATGGAAACAAGATGAGGCATTAATTCTGAGGAGAAGGTCTGCTTATTTCCCCAGGCTCAAGAACATTGGGGTCTACCGTGTCAATAGAGATGCTCCCTTCTGCTTCAGAAGGGGTTTCATTCATCCCTGGTTGCCCAGACTGCATAGAGCAGCCGTGCAAATATATAGTCCCTCACCAAAGGCTCCTAAATAAGCTCTTCAGCCATGGAATCAGGGGACAGGTCTTGTCCTGGATGGGAACCTGGCTAAACTGTAGGAAACAAAGGGTGGTAATAAACGGACATTTCTCTGGGTGGAAAGAGGTGAGAAGTGGCGTACCCCAAGGTTCAGTTTTGGGTCCGTTACTTTTTAATTTATTCATTAATGATCTGGATGTAGGAGTGAATTCTGAGGTAGCAAAGTTTGCAGACAACACTAAATTGTTCAGGTAGTTAAAAATGAAACTGATTGTAAAGAGCTCCAGAAAGATCTCTCGAAATTGAGTGAATGGGCAACAAAGTGGCAAATGCATTTTAACCTAAACAAGTGTAAAGTCATGCACATCGGGGCAAAGAACCCCAAATACACTTATCAACTGATGGGATCAAAGCTTTCTGAGACAAACCAGGAAAGGGATCTTGGGGTTTTGGTGGACAGCTCAATGAAGATGTCAACCCAGTGCGCAGCAGCAGCGAAAAAAGCAAATTCTATGCTTGGCATGATTAGAAAGGGAATCGAAAATAGGTCGGCAAATGTTGTATTGCCTCTCTACAAATCTATGGGGAGGCCACATCTGGAGTACTGTGAACAATTCTGGTCTCCGCACCTCAAGAAGGATATAACGGAACTGGAAAAGGTACAAAGAAGGGCAACAAGAATGATACAAGGGATGGAGCAGCTCCCTTATGAAATCAGGTTGCAACGCCTTGGTCTTTTCAGCCTTGAAAGACGGCGTTTAAGAGGTGACTCGATCGAAGTGTATAAAATCATGCATGGGATAGAAAAGGTGAATAAAGAAAAAATATTTTCTCTGTCACACAACACTAGGACTAGGGGGCACTCCCTGAAGCTCCAAGGTAGGAAAGTTAGGACTAATAAAGGGAAATACTTCTTCACCCAGAGGGTCATTGGGTTATGGAACTCACTTCCAGAGGAGGTTGTGACAGCGGTCAGCCTGGACAGCTTCAAGGCAGGATTAGACAGATTCATGGATACCAAGGGAATCAGTAGTTACTGAAATGGACATCCAAGTGCCACCTCTGTGTTGATGGAGGCAGGCAGGATTTTCCCGGGTACTGGCTGTGGGGGGTCGGGAGCAGGTGAGGGTTTTGCCCTCCTTTCTGCTAGAGATCCCCGTGTACAACTAGTGGGCCACTGTGTGACACAGAATGCTGGACTAGATGGGCTGAGGCCTGATTCAGCATGGCTCTTCTTATGTTCTTATGTTCTTATAGGATGCCCTTGTGACACAACATGGCACAGCATATTTCTATAATAGAAGGTTGCATATCCATGCCTCCCGATGTGAGGCCAGGGTGGACCATTGTTGGTGATCAATCTGGTCGAGCCTGAGATGTTGTTTCAGGGAGTCCTTATATCTCTTTTTTGGGGCACCTCTCTTGCGCTGACCCGTGGCGAGTTCACCATAGGGTAGTATCTTTGGGAGGCGGTGGTCCTCCATCCAGGGGCAGTCTAAGGTAATTTTAAATGGTAAGCGAACCATATTTTGCCCCCCCCATTTATTTTGCCCCCCCCATGTAAAACAAATATACAATTATAATATCACAATACCATTAGTAGTGTTATATTGTATCAATGTATATACAATATATTATAGCATACTCATACTATATTATATCATAATTATATTATACTACATTACAATTATATCATAATATATTGACATTATAATATAATACAACATTCTATATTATTATTATAGAATAATAAATAAAAATAGTTATTTAAATAAAATTATCCTCTACTAAATATTTTTATTACTCCTATAAAACTCAAATAACCCAAAATAAAGTAAAATAAAATATTATATATTACTATTTTGTACAATACCACTATACTGCAATATTGTGTGTAATATTACATGTAATATAAAATATATCATTATTCTATTGTTATATTGTATTTGTATTATATTGTATGACAATATTAAGCAGAACTGTATAATAATCAACAAGAAATGCAATGTAAATGCATCAAAATCAGAATATATTACCTACCACCCATCTCATAATTCATAGGAGTCTCCCATAAGTCCAAAATTAGGATCCCAATGTAAATGTAAATAGAAAAACAGCCAAAATTTTCAAATGAGGTCGAATACAGGCAGTGCGGCCTGGGCAAACTTGGGCCCGCCTCCCTCCTTCTAGGTGTTTTGGACTCCAACTCCCACAACTCCTCATAGCCTCAGGCCCCTCAGGTCTAGACAGAAACAGAGCCGAAGAAAGGAAGGAGGGAGAGAAGAGGTCACAGAGGAGGAAAGCCCTTCATTCATTCCTTCACTTACACTTCCTTCACTGATTCTTTTCTCCTTCCCTGTAAACGCGCGTGGAGACAAAGGGAGAGGGAAGCACTCCCTGCCTGCCCGATAGGGAGTGCTTTGCTTACAGGCTTCTGCGCAAGGGAGCTACTGGGCATGCGCGGAGGTTTTCGCGCAAGTGCAGTTGCTCCTGCGCTCAACTTCAGCTCCAGAGCAACTGTGCCTGCGCGAAAACCTCCGCGCATGCCCAGAAGCGGTGTCAGAGCGCTCAAGGCCGGGGCCCAAAAGCAGGCATCTGTGGCACTGCCTGAGGAACATTGGCAGGGCCAGGATGGCGCCCCCTTTCCAGATGGCGCCCTATGCGGCCGCTTACTTGGCCTACCTGTAGGACCGCCCCTGCCTCCATCCTAGAGACGTGCCCTGCCCAGCACAGCTGTGTTCTCAATAGCATGGCTTTTACTGTAATACACTCTACATGAGGCTGCCTTTGAAGATGGCTCGGAAACTGCAATTGGTGCAAAGATCGGCAGCCAGGCTACTAATTGGAGCTAGCTATAGGGAGCACATCATGTCTCTATTGAAGCAACACCATTGGTTGCCAATAAGTTTCTGATCTCAATTCAAATAACAGTTCATTGCCTATAAAGCCCTAAACACTTCGGGCCCTGGCTGTCTTTGTGACCACATCCTCTTCTATGTACCTGCGTGAGCGTTAAGATCTTCCACAAGCGCAGTTGGTGGGGACGAGGGAGAGGGCCTCCCCAGCTTTGGAACACCCTCCCCAGGGAGATTAGGCAATCCCCCCCCCCCCCACTGACCTCATTCCATAGGGATTTGAAGACTTGGATGTTTAAACAAGCATTTGAGAACATCTAGCCCCAGTGGTCTGCGATCAATGAGACAGCACTGCACTTTCATCCCATACATGCCCAGATTACCCATAAGGCCAATATAGGCCATGGCCTAGGGGCGCAAGCCGAGTGGGGGCGCAGATCACGGACCAAAAAAACCTGGTCCGCGCCCCTCCTTGCTCCTTTTCCCGGTAAAGTCTCTGCCCCGTCCCCTCTGTCTCTCGCTCTCTGGGCTGCTGCGTGGCCCTCACATTGATCCATTAATTTGCCCGCATGTCTCTCGCTAGTTTGATCTCCTGGCTCCCGGGGAAGCTGTCTCCATGGCACCTCGGCCAGCTCCCCCGGCGGCAGACTGTAAATTCCTGCAGCCAGAGCCGAGCGGCAGAGTCCGGGAGAGGGCGGTGGGAGGGAGGGGAGAAGGAGGCAACTAGGAGGAAAGAAAGAAAGCAAGTAAAGAAGAGAGGGAGGGAGAGGGGAGAGAAAGGGCATTGTTGGGTGGAGCTCTCCCAGGTCCCCAGCACGAGACCACACCAACCCAGGCTTGCTCCTGCGCTCTTGGACCAAACCGGGGGGGCAGGGGGGGGGGCTGCTTGGCCAAAGGAAGCCGCGGAAGGGAGGGAAGGATCAAGGCCAGGGTCTGGCTCTCCTGCCTTTGGGAGCAGTCGAACAAAAGCCACACAAACCCCAACCTGAATCCTCCCTTGTTCTGCGGGAGCGCATACCAAGTTGACATCTCTCTCTCTCTCTCTCTTGCTCTCTCTCTCTCTCGCGTGCTCTCTCTCTCTCTTGCGCTCTCTCTCTCTCTCGTGCGCTCTCTCTCGCTCTCTTGCTCTCTCTTGCTCTCGCTCTCTCTTGCTCTCGCTCTCTCTTGCTCTCTCTCACTCGCGCGCTCTCTCTGTCCCTCGCTCTCTCTCTCTTTCTCTCGTGCGCGCCTTTGGAGCGAGTTTGCACCTGCTGCGCTCTCCCCAAGCCTCCCGAGGAGACTTTCAGAGCACAGCGGAGCTTTCCAGCCGGTGGGAATGGGGACCTTGGAGGTGGCGGGATGGTGCCTACTCGCCTTTCTCTTCTGCTCCGGAGACACCATGGCAAAAGCCAGCCAAGTGTGGGTCTGAGTGGTGTAGGGGGGGGGCAGGGGGGGCGGTAGAGGTTGACTTAAAGGGGGCGTAATTCCAAAGTGTGGCCTAGGGCGCAAAAAGGTGTTAATCTGGACCTGATCCCATGCCCTTGTTCCTTAGCTACCATTTGCACTATCCCATTCCCTTGTCTTGTTTACAGTCTGGCCATGCCTTACAATAGTTGTCACCAAAGGCTATTGGGCATTGTTCTGAGTTTAGAATTGTTGTTGTATATGCTATATGTTTTACTTTATTGTATTGTTTTGTATTGTGTGTTTGGTTATGCTGTTTTAGGCACTTTGTGCCATATGTAAGCCAGCTCGAGTCCCTTCGGGGAGATGGAGGCAGGGAACAAGAATATTATTATTATAGTTATTATTATTACTATTATATAAGGAAGGAAGGAAGGAAGGAAGGAAGGAAGGAAGGAAGGAAGGAAGGGAAGGAAGGAAGGAAGGAAGGAAGGAAGGAAGGAAGGAAGGAAGGAAATCTCCTATATATACCGGGCCCTAGAGAAATTCGCCTGGATGTCACTAGGCGGAGAGCTTTCTCAGCCGCCGCCCCAAAACTGTGGAACTCTTTGCCACCCGACATCCAAGCCATGTGCAGTCTGGGAGTGATCCTGGATTCATCGCTGAGCCTGGAGCCCCAGGTCTCGGCGGTGGCCAGGAGAGCTTTTGCACAGTTAAAGCTTGTGCGCCAGCTGCGTCCGTTCCTTTGGAAGTCTGACTTGGCCACGGTGGTCCACGCTCTGGTTACATCCCGAATAGACAACTGCAATGCTCTCTATGTGGGGTTGCCTCTGAAGACTGCTCGGAAGCTGCAATTAGTGCAACGCATGGCAGCCAGGTTACTAACAGGAGCGGGGTACAGGGAGCATACAACTCCCTTATTGTGCCAGCTCCACTGGCTGCCAATTAGCTTCCAGGCACAATTCAAAGTGCTGGTTTTAACCTACAAAACCCTATATGGTTCTGGCCCAGTTTGCCTGTCCGAACAGATTATCCCCTACGAACCATCAAGAACATGAAGATCCTCCGGAGAGGCCCTGCTCTCGGTCCCGCCGGCTTCGCAAGCGCAGCTGGTGGGGGTGAGAGACAGGGCCTTCTCTGTGGCCGCCCCTCGGCTGTGGAACTCTCTCCCAAGTGATGCTAGATCTGCCCCCTCTGTGTTGTCCTTTAGGAGGCTGGTGAAGACCTGGATGTGGAACCCAGCCTTCCCAGAATAGGCTGAGATTGGCTATTGTCTGAATGAATGACCATGTTTACAGATTGAGTGGAATTGTTTTAATGGCGATGTGGTTTTATGCTGGGTTTTTATGTATTTTGATATGTTGTTGTAGTTGTTTTTTAAATTGTATAGCATTGAATTTTTGCTGTTATGCCGGTCTGAGTTCTTCGAAAGAGGTGAGAAGGTTGGGGTACAAAAGTTTTAAACAAATTAATAAATAAATGCACGAATTGAGTTGTTTTACTGTCGCACTGAAGACTTGGCTCTTTGGCAGAGCGTTTGATTGGTGGTTTTAATGACAATTTAAGTGTTTTATTGATTTATTCTGTAAGTCGCCCAGAGCAACGTTGGTGGAGGGCGACTAAGCAAGTAATACAAATGGAATTGAATTGAATTGAAGAAGGAAAGACAACTATTTTTCAAAGACAAATGAAGAACTGGTGTGTTTGGTGACAGTTGTGCACCCTGATCCTATTTGTCTAGCTTGACGTGTATGTGTGTGTTTGTGTGTTTAACCTCAGAAGAAAAAAACAGATACACAACCTGCACCTCACCCTTGTTTCTGGGATGACAATCAAGGAGGAGAATTTTGAGTCTCCAGTCAGTGGGATTTCTGAAGCGCTCAGGGGCGGTCCTACCGGTAGGCAAAGGACGCTGCTGCGTGGGGCGCCATCTGGGTAAAGGGCGCATTCCCCCGCCCGCCAGACAGAGTCCAGCCGATGTTCCTTAGGCAGCGGCTGCCTGCTTTTGGGCCTTGTGCGCTCCGACGCTGCGCCATAGCAAACCTCCCTGCGTGCCGAATAGGGAGTGCTGTGTTTACAGGCTTCTGCGCCTGCGCACAGGAGCTTCTGGGCATGCGCAGAGGTTCTCGCGTAGGCGCAGTTGCTCCGGAGCTGAAGTTGAGGGGGCGGAGACAAAGGGAGAGGGGAGTGGAGACAAAGGGGTTTTGTTTCAGGAGGCTGATCTCTGATTCAGTCTCCGCTAGGGTTGCCATGTTTTGACATAAGAAATAAGGGACATTTACGGGATTTTTCACAAAAATAAGGGACACTGACTTACACCCTCTTAACAGTACATGGTATGTTTCTGCATGTTTTGTCATGCAGAAAAAAACATTATCTGGCTCAGCTGCCAGAGCAAACGACCAGGGACTCTGGGAAATGAAGTCCAAAATCCAGGTTGGAAATAAACACTGGCCTCGGACGTCAGGGGCGAAAGTGATGTCACCGCGGGGTCTGCGACGTCTTCCGCTCCCCCTCAGAAGCACTTCAAGGCCATGCGGGTTCCGGCTGGCTGTCCTCCAAGAAGGAGGCGCCTCAGCTTCTGGCGCCTGACGGCGATGCCGACGCTGGCTGGTGAAGGGTGGGAGGCGTGGGAGCATCTCAGCCTTTGGTAGTGGCTCCCTCAGCCCCTGGCGCCCCTCAGCGAGTGGCAGCTGGAGTCCGTGGTGGTGCTGCACGAAGCCTTGCCCGGCCTGCCTGTCCTGCCAGAGGTAGGCTGGGCCACGATTGCTTTGGTTAGAACCAGGGGCGGTCTAAGGTAATTTTAAATGGTAAGTGAACATTACTTTGGCGCCCCGCCCCAAAACATTATTTTGCCGCCCCCCCCCCCTCCGCGCATGCCCAGGAGCTCATGTGCGCAGACGCTAGGGTTGCCATTTTTTGATATAAGAAATAAGGGACATTTAAGGAATTTTTCACAAAAATAAGGGACACTTCATAAAAACTTGAAACTCAAACATTAGGTAGAAATAGTTTTATTAACAGAATAAGATAATGATTGAAACTCACAAAAGAAACTTACACCCTCTTAACAGCACATGGTATGTTTCTGCATGCTTTGTCATGCAGAAAAAACATTAGAACTATCTTATTTTCTCCATCTGTATTTAGTACTTGATTTTGCTGACTTTAAAAGTGCACTGTCTAAACATTACAATAAAATAAATTTTATAAGACAGTATACCATTATTATTATGTCAATAGTTAATGGTATAGTATAGTATGGGATACACAGCTAGGCCTATTTTAAGAGTAACTCTCAAGCAACCAGAAACTATCTTTATCCAGCATGATCCAACATTCTCCTTGGGTAACGGTTAATTGAGTCTACTGTACTTTGAAAAAGTCCTGTATTGCCTCTTCCTTCCAACGGGGACGCAGGCAGACACACACTTGCATGCGCGCGACTGTCAGCCTGCCCTGCGAGTTGGAATCCCCGGGCAGGCATTGCCGTGGAAACCGCAGCGCACACCTTCCTCTGTTCAACCCCGCCCAGTCCTGTCCTGTTAGTCAATAATAAGGGACAGGGCCTGAAAAAACAGGACACAAATTTTAGGGCCAAAATAAGGGACGTCCCTTAGAATAAGGGACATATGTGAACCCTAGTCTCCGCCCTAGTGTGTGCTCGTAGTCCTCGCACGCACATTTGTTCCGGCACGAGGAGGAGGTGAGAGCATCAGAGGAGGCTCTGTACATTGTATGTTTGGGCATCGAATTGCTGCCTTGTTAGCCACTGAGAAAGGCGGGATAAAAATGTTGCAAATAAATAAACAAATAATACCTTATACCTTTTGTTATCAAGTGATTTGGGGGGGGGGGGCAGAATGTTTGCTTATTATTTAAAATTACCTTAGACCGCCCCTGGAAGCGCTGCATGGAAATATCCAGAGTTTATGGCTTCTGTTGCTTTCACAGACTGTTGTTTCCGGAGGAATTTCTGCTGCAGGGAAGCTTTCCCTTCCCTCCAACTGATGGCTTTATCTGCCTCCTTTCAGGTGGCTTTTCTCTGGCTGGGAAAAGTGGCTTTTGTGTTACCAGCAGAGAAAGGGCAGAGGGGAGAGTTTCAAAAGACAGGCAGCTCCCAGAGCACATTTTATAGTACATAGCACATTTCCACCATCTCCCATACAAAACAGCAGCGCAGGTTGATTTCCATAAATCTCACAGACAAACCAAAACCAACTTTGCCCATGAAGAGATATTGACATTTGATAGGACGGAAGATCAAATATATTATTGAGTGGACAATGCAATGAAGTGACCTTCTAAGAACCCTGCATTTGGAATATGTGTGGCTTCAGCGCTACGATTTTAGCCTTCTTTGAACCTCCCATCCGTGTGCACACGTTGTTTGGTCCGGGGAGGCGGGATGGATGCTGATTTAGGAAAAACAAAATAAAAGAAATCTATTAGGAATGGAAAATGTTCAAATTCAAAGCCGTTTCCTTCTGTGCTGAAAGAAGTAATTTAAAGACACTTTAAGGGTATTACGGCTCCAGGAAGAAATCTCTTCCTGTGGCTTTTAACAATTTAACTGATTAGTTTTTAAAAAGCAGGATACTTTTAAAAAATTGCAAAAGCATTCCTCCCGCCTCCCTTAAAAAAATCTCTTAACAGAACACACATTGTTTCCAAGGGAGATGCGGGATTCGGTTTCCTAGTCTCTCTCTCTGTCCGCAGGCGGTCCGCCTCCTCCCTCTTTGGGCCCAAAGTTGGCATCAGGCACAGCCATTCCTGGCCAAGTGCTGATATTAGTATGGATACAAAGACCAGGCCAAGGCTTCAGATCAGGGGCTGGCTTCGGGAGAGCCAATATTGGATGCTTGCCAAGGCCCCCAACTCAGTAGAGATCATACCATCCGCTGCCCGAACTTGGCATGAACCGTGCCAAGTAATCCTCTGCCATATTACTTCTTCATCTGCTTTGAACATGTCCCAGTTTCTCTCCTCCTCCTCTTCTCCCTTTCTCTTCATCCATGACAAGTGTGGTCCAGATCTATCGTTGGTTGGTGTCACGATGCACGGACTTGACCGGCCCCTTAATCACACACACAGAGACGGACTGAAGGCTAACTACTTTATTGAATATAAAACAGTCCAAAAGGAATATTGTCCATAGAAATAGCAAAAGCAATCCAAAGGCTGTAAGCAATCAATTGTCCAAAAGCAGCTAGGTGAATAATCCAAAAGGCTTGGCAAAGCTCCGCACAGCAATGCGGGGTCAGGAACAAAGCAAGATGCAGGATGCAAGGCAAGACTTGGTGGCCACTAGCCAACTTAGCTCCGTGGACCAACTTCGCTACACGTCTACCCAGAAGAGACGTGGCCGAAGTACTGGGGATTCGTTCCCACGGATCCTATACTTAATCTTTCGGCCAAGGTCCCTGACGCTCTAGGCTTCGTCGTCTCCAATCTTTATTGACCGACCTCGGCCTGTCTAGGCTATGGTACCATCCCCTTCTGCTAGACTCGATGCTTCGTCTCCTATCAAAGGTTCGGCCTTGTCTCCCAGCACCTGGGTCTATATCTCCATGAGAGCTCTCCTCCCTAGAATCTTCCCAGCCGCTCGCTTCCATGTTTTCACTCACAAGATCCTGTGAGCCTCTCCCACCCGGCCGTTCATACGTTTCGCTATCACTGCTTTCCATTTGCACCTGGTTATCTGTCTCTTCGTAAGGGTCAAGCCAACCTTCTTCCCATGCCAAGCTTTCTGTGGGAGAAGGAGGCCCAGAGAAGGGAAACGCTCCTTCTGGTAACCCTTCCAAATCCTCTTCAGAATCTATCTCTACTGGTGCAGGCCCTAATGCTAATGGAACCCCCGGTCCTGTTCCCTGGCCCCCAGGCACAAAGGAGAACTGCTGTGCTACAGTTGGGTTAACAGTACTCTCTGGGTGTAGGTCAGTGGTTCCCAAAGTGGGCGGTACCACCCCCTGGTGGCAGGCCCGGATTAAGCTGTTTTGGCGCCCTAGGCCACACTTTGGAAGCCCCGCCCCCGGGGGTGGGGCTGCTGCTGCACATGCCCGGAAGCAGCCATGGGGGTGGGGCTTCCCTCTGCCTCTTTCTCCTCCTCTGAGGAGGAAGGGAAGCCCCGCCCCCATGGCTGCTGCCGCGCATGTGCGGCAGGAGGGAGGGCGCGAGCGCCGCGGCCTCCTCCGCCATGTTCCTGGGTGCCGCAGCGGCCCCAGGGCTTCCCTTCCTCCTCGGAGGAGGAGAAGGAAGGAAGGGAAGCCCCCGGGGCCGCTGCGGCACCCAGGAACATGGTGGAGGAGGCAGAGGCCGTGGCGTTCGCGCCCTCCCACCTGCCTCGCATGCCCGGAAGCGGCCACGGGGGTGGGGCTTCCCTTCCTTCCTCCTCCTCCTTGACTCAAGGAAGGAGGGCGCGGCGAGGAGGAGGAAGCAGCCCTGGGGGCTTCTCTCAGTCTCCTCCTCCTTGCGCCCTCCTTCCTTGACAAGGGGTTTGGGGTGATGGTGAGAGGGGGCACCATTCCCTCCTCCCCCGTCCCCTCGCAGTGCTCTCCCCCCACCCTTCCCCCGAGAGATTGAGAGAGAGAGTCATCATGCCGCACGTTGCGGTTTTGTCTGAACATTTTATTATTATTTTTTGTCCTTGATCTAGTGCCCCCCTAGGCCTGAGCCCATAGGCCATGGCCTAGTGTGGCCTTATGGGTAATCTGGGCCTGCCTGGTGGGCAGTGGGGCTATCTAGGGGGGCGCTGGAAGGCTCAGGAGAATTTGGGGGGCGCTGAATCCCTGTAAGGGGGTGGTGAGGGCAGTGGGGGCGGTGGCGTGAGCCAGGGGACAGGCTACCATCCATCTGTGTGTGTGTGTGTGTGTGTGTGTGTCTCTCTCTCTTCTTTCCTCCTCCTGCTCCCTCCTCCTCCTCTCGCCAAGCAAGGGATGATAATAATAATAATAATACCTTTGGGGTTCCCTTCCAACTGGTTGAGTCTTATAACAATAATAATAATGTCCTTCAACTTACTTAGTGGAACATGAATTCAGTGCGGTAACCAATTTATTAACAGAAAAAGAAACCGATTGCAAAATAGTCAATCACGATGATTTGAGATTACTGCTGACGAAAATAGAGCCGAGGATTACTAGGTTGGTAGCAGCAGACCAGGTTCATCCTTCTCATTAAGATGATTTCAAATGTATTACCTTTCTATTCTAAGTTCAATAAGGTTGTATTACCTTTCTATTCTAAGTTCAATAAGGTTGAAGGTGAATCCAGCGAAGACGGAGATCCTTTGGCTGGGCCGCCCGGGTGGGAGGGAACTCCAGCTTCCGACTCTGGACGGTGTGGCGTTATGCCCATCGTCTTCAGTAAAAAGCCTTGGAGTCCATTTGGACACTCGGCTCTCCATGGAAACCCAGGTTTCCATGGTTAGCCGAGTTGCGTTCTTCCATCTTCGCCAGGCTCGGAGGCTGGTCCCCTACCTGTCCCGTTGCGATCTAGCCACGGTGATCCAAGCAACGGTCATCTCAAGATTAGACTACTGTAACTCTCTTTACATCGGCCTACCTCTGTCGGTGACCCGGAAACTTAAGCTAGTGCAAAACGCCGTAGCTCGGCTGCTCACGGGCACGCCTGTGGGCTACCATATTACACCTGTGCTGCGGGATTTGCACTGGCTTCCTATTGAATTCCGGATCACTTTCAAAGTGTTAGTTTTGACTTTCAAGGCCTTGCATGGTCTGGGGCCAGTGTACCTGAGGGATCGCCTCACCCCGTACAATCCCATGAGATCACTGAGATCCGAAAATAAAGACCTTCTACTTGTCCCAAGCGCCAAAGCTTACCATCTTATGGCTATGAGGAGAAGGGCATTTTCTATATTGCCCCTACACTGTGGAATTCCCTGCCACCGGAGACCAGGTCACTTAGTGACCTCCTGGCCTTCCGGAAAGCGTGTTAAACCTGGCTATTTCGGCAGGCTTTTCCAACCGAGTCAGTCTAAACATTGCCAGTCGAGTTAAATGCTGTTGTTTTATGTAATCTTTTAATGTTTTATTGTTGTGTTGTATTAATTTTATGCATATTGTTGCTTGTTATTTCCTGAGCTTGTGAGCCACCCCGAGCCACTGGGGAGTGGCGGCTAAAAAGTCCAATAAATAAATAAATAAATAAAATAGTTTCATAATTTCAAACTTCAATGTTTCTAATTTACCACTTTCTTTATTATATTTTACAAAAAAGGTAGACATATTAATAGATATATCTTTCTGTTTCATTGCTATTTTAAAAAAAAAAAAATTTCTAGGAGGGCGGTGAGTAAATTTTTTTCTGGAAAGGGGGAAGTAGGCCAAAAAAGTTTGGGAACCACTGGTGTAGGTGAACTACAACTCCAATAAAGCATTGTGAATTCTTCCCAAACCTCTTGTTCAATTGCTGATCAATTCCTGTTTGCTCTGTGCCACAGGAAAGGGTAGGAAGGGGTTAAGGGAGAGGCCGTGGGTGGTGTCATGGAAATCTCACACCAATGTAAAGAACTCTGGGATGCCCATTCTGGAGGAAAAAAACAGAACATCTAGGATGAAATTGTCCCCGAATAAAAGCATTTCTTGGGTGGGGGGCAGTATGGTGTTTAGGGAGGGCATTGGCAGGGGTCAGCGCAAGAGAGGCACCCCAAAAAAGAGATATAAGGATATAAGCCCCTGAAACAACATCTCAGGCTTGGCCAGATTGATCACCAAAATGGTCCACCCTGGCCTCACATTGCGAGGCATGGAGATGCACTATCCACAATGCAGTGGCCTCTTTCGAGAAGACACGCCGAATGGGTCTCATAGAGAAACAACAATGCAGAAAGAATAATAACTTGGAAGCATCACCCAAGGAGACTTTCTGCTGTGCTTTCTGCAACCGGACTTATTTATTTATTTATTTCAGGATTTTACCCCGCTCTTCTCAACCCCCGAGGGGGGACTCAGAGCGGCTTACAGTACGGCACAATTCGATGCCCACATCACAACAGCATAAAACCCCAAAACCCCACAACAATTAAAATACATTAAGATACATTAAAATACAGTTTCAACAGCATCATACACAGTCATTCCAAGTTAAAACAATATTCAATCCATAAAAACATTGACCCTCTTCATCCATTCCATTAAAATCCCCATCTAACATGCTGCCTAGTGCTGGTGTGCAAACGCCTGGTCCCAAAGCCAGGATTTTACCTTTTTCCTGAATGCCAGGAGGGATGAGGTGGACCGTACCTCAATAGGGAGCGCATTCCACAGGCGGGGAGCCACCACCGAGAAGGCCCTTGCCTATCTCAGATTGGCCTTAGTCATCAATGCGCTTGTAGAAAGCGTGGTAGGAGTCCTTCCTGAATCTGAATCTTCGTTCGCGAAGAAAAGCCACTAACATACCCACATGCTGCAATTGACACATCAACATGTCACCATACACAGTTTTGAAAGCTCTAACCTACTGTCTCTGTGGAGATTTCTGGCTTCATTCGTGTTGCTTCCTTCTCTGAGCACATGAGCAATGACAAGAGGTCTTTGGATTGCTCTCTGGGCAATTTTGCAGGTAAAACACACACAAACAGGGCTGGTGAATGGGAACCAGGACCTTGTCCTCAGAGCCCAAATGCTAGCTAAGTGTTGCCTTTGAGAATGTAGTAGTGGGTCCAGTGAAAGTAACCTGAGAATCGTTGGCTGCTTGACAACAATCTCATTTATTCCAATTTCCACTTGGCATGGCTTTCATTAGTGTTCCAAATTATCCCGCCGTAAGTTGGATCGAAATTGGTATCAGGCTGATACTGTGTAAGTTAGGGTGCCCATTTAGAAAACTTAATATGCTGTTTCAAGTAGGAGTTTGCCCCAAGGATAGAGGCGGGTTCCCCGCAATTCCGTGCTTGTCTTGCGTTGTTTTATTGTTTTGCATCTGTAACATAGATTTTGGTTTAAGGGAATGTGTTCCTGTTAGACACACTATTCCTAGCTAAAGCTCTTTTTGAAAGCACGGGGAAATATATACATTATAAGACAGCTTTCATTTGAATATGTATTCAGATATTAACTTTGTCACATTTTTAAAGTGATGTTTATTGATGTGGTTATGAAGTATATCGGAGCACAAGATGTTTTTTAAAATACATTGAACAAAAACAGACAGAACCATCCATTACTGACGATATCTTGAGTAATAGTATGGGCTATCGCATTTCATATTTATTTATTATTTATTTATTAGTTAGACTTCTAGGCCGCCACTCCCGGGTGGCTCGGGGCGGCTCATAAGAACATAAGAAGAGCTATGCTGAATCGGACCTCAGCCCATCTAGTCCAGCATTCTGTATCACACAGTGGCCCACCAGTTGTACACGGGGATCTCGAGCAGAAGGGAGGGCAAAACCCTGACCTGCTCCCGACCCCCCACAACCAGTACCCAGGGAAATCCTGCCTACCTCAACCAACTCCGAGGTGGCACTTGAATGTCCTTTTCAGTAACTACCGATACACTTGGTATCCATGAATCTGTCTAATCCTGCCTTGAAGTTGTCCAGGCTGACAGCTGTCACAACCTCTTCTGGAAGTGAGTTCCATAACCCAATGACCCTCTGGGTGAAGAAATATTTCCCTTTATTAGTCCTAACTTTCCTACCTTGGAGCTTCAGGGAGTGCCCCCTAGTCCTAGTGTTTTGTGACAAAGAAAATATTTTTTCTTTATTCACCTTTTCTATCCCATGCATGATTTTATACACTTCGATCAAGTCACCTCTTAAACGCCGTCTTTCAAGGCTGAAAAGACCAAGGCGTTGCAACCTGGTTTCATAAGGGAGCCGCTCCATCCCTTGGATCATTCTTGTTGCCCTTTTCTGTACCTTTTCCAGTTCCGTTATATCCTTCTTAAGGTGCGGAGACCAGAATTGTACACAGTACTCCAGATGTGGCCTCACCATAGATTTGTAGAGAGGCAATACGACGACCTATTTTCGATTCCCTTCCTGATCGTGCCAAGCATAGAATTTGCTTTTTTCACTGCTGCAGCGCACTGGGTTGACATCTTCATTGAGCTGTCCACCAAAACCCCGAGATCCCTTTCCTGGTTTGTCTCGGAAAGCTTTGACCCCATCAATTTGTAGGTGTATTTGGGGTTCTTTGCCCCGATGTGCATGACTTTCCACTTGTTTAGGTTAAAATACATTTGCCACTTTGTTGCCCATTCACTCAATTTCGAGAGATCTTTCTGGAGCTCTTTACAATCAGTTTCATTTTTAACTACCCTGAACAATTTAGTGTCGTCTGCAAACTTTGCTACCTCAGAATTTACTCCTACATCCAGATCATTAATGAATAAATTAAAAAGTAACAGACCCAAAACTGAACCTTGGGGTACGCCACTTCTCACCTCTTTCCACCCAGAGAAATGTCCGTTTATTACCACCCTTTGTTTCCTACAGTTTAGCCAGGTTCCCATCCAGGACAAGACCTGTCCTCTGATTCCATGGCTGAAGAGCTTATTTAGGAGCCGTTGGTGAGGGACTTTGTCAAAAGCCTTTTGAAAGTCAAGGTAAACAATATCGACTGGGTCCCTTTATCTATGTGTTTATTTACACCCTCAAAGAATTCTATCAAGTTAGTAAGACATGAAGTCATATAAAAGACATAATTTAAAAACATTATACACTTTAAAAACATACTAAAAACATCCTAAAAGCATAGATAAAGGCACTACAATGGACACAGAATCCAAGGTCGATGGACAGTAGACAGGCGCCTTAAGGGCCGAAGGCTTGCAAGAACAGAAATGTCTTGCATGCTCACCTAAAAGACAGGAGGTCTCGGAGGGCCCGCGTCTCGGCCGGGAGAGCGTTCCACAACGTTGGAGCGATTACAGAGAACGCTCTCCTGCGAGTAGCCGTCAGCCTGAAAGTCTTGGCAGAGGGAATTGTCAGCAAGTTGGTATTTTCTGACCGCAGTGATCTCGTAGGGCAATATGGGGTAAGACGGTCCCTCAGGTACATTGGCCCCAGGCCGTGTAAGGCCTTAAAGTTAAGTACCAGCACATATTGTTTGCTGTATAACATTTCTAGATTTAAATAAAATACGACATAAAAACCTGGTCTTCAGACTTACAGTTTGTAGCTTGGAAGCACACTGACCAGAACATTATGGGTGTTCTCTTCCCATACATCTGGAGCGTACTAAATTATTGAAGATGGCTAAATTGCCAACTTCTGAGCTGGCTATGAAAATCTTCCAATCCAGGGTGGGATGTTGCCTAAAGAAAAATGGCCGTCTTAGCTGTTAATTTGCATGGTCTTTCACCCTGACACCTACTAGCTACCCAGGGCTCAACCATGAAGCAGATGGGCACATTTCAACCAAATTGACTCCAAGCAGTTTCTTTTAGAAGTTAAACACTGAGGTATAGCTGCTTGAATTTGGTCTCCTCCTGATTTCTCAGAGCAGGGTTGGAAAAAGTACTGTATATACGCTAGTATAAGCCAAGTTTTTCAGCCCTTGTTTTAGACTGAAAAAAAAAACAAAACCCTTGGCTTATACTCGAGTCAAATATAATTTTACTCTTATTATTATCATTGTTACATTTATTTTACTCTATCATTATAAGTACATTAATATTTTACTCTTTTATGATTATTATTGCATTTATTATTTTGCTCTATTATTACATTTATGATTTTACTCTATTATTATAGTGTTTCCATTATTTTACCATATTATTTTTATTACATTTATTACTTCTCTCTCTTTATTATTATTAGAAGGACACGTAAGCACTAGGCATGGTTAGGTTCGCTCAAAATCTTCGTAATTCGGAATACATTTGGATCAATTTCCTTTTTGAAGTGATTTTGAAGCGATTTGGGAAACCCAAAGTATCCTTGCCATTTTGAAGCATTTTCCGCCATTTCTCTTATGATTCAGTAAGTGGGTCGGAAATTATTCAGCTTTTCAAACCAGTGTGGGTGGATTCCCTTCGTTTCCTTTCCCTCCCTCGTCAGTCCTGGGCAAGAGTCGCTGTTTAACCCAGTTTGGATGGATTTCCTTCAATTTCCTTTGCCTCTTGCATCAGTCTTGGGCAAGAGCCGCTGTTTAACCCAGTTTGAATGGCTTTCCTTCAGTTCCCTTTCTCTCCCGTGTCAGTCCCGGGCGAGAGCCCTGTTTAACCCAGTTTGGATGGCTTTCCCTTGGTTTCTTTTCTCTCCCGCGCCAGTCCTGGGCGAGAGAAGCAGTTTAACCCAGTGTGGATGGATTTCTTCCCTTTGCTCCCCCCCCCCTTCCCGGCCTTTTCTGGAATAAAACAATTACTTTCAAAGTAAAGACCACCCAATGAAACAGGAAATAACACTTTGAAATCATTAACGAAGGATTCCGAGATCTCGGAAGTTTTGAACAGTTTTGAACTTTTTTTTCTGTGAAAATCGGAATTGACTTGAGATCCGAACCACCAGTGCTCCCTACATCCAAAACGAGTTTTGAACCAATTTTTTTGGATCAAACAAGCCTAGTAAGCACATTTACATTGAAGAAGGTTAGAATAATGATTTAATCAGAGTTTGACAGTCTTCTCTTACATTACAGCTTTATGTAAATATGCAAAAAAATATTAACCTATGGATGTCTCAATTCATGTAATTTTATTGGTATCTATTTATGTATTTTTATTTTTGAAATTTACCCATAGCTGCTGCATTTCCCATGGTTTATACTCGAGTCAATACATGTTCCCAGGTTTTTGTGGTACAATTACGTGCCTCAGCTTACATTCAGGTCAGCTTATACTCGAGTATATATGGTACTTTTTGGACTACAACTCCCCGATATTTCTGTTAGCAGAACTGGTGGCAAGTGGATCTTATCAAAATTTCTCTGAACATGATGACTGATAGTAACTTAAGAACATAAGAACATAAGAAGAGCCATGCTGAATCGGACCTCAGCCCATCTAGTCCAGCATTCTGTATCACACAGTGGCCCACCCGTTGTACACGGGGATCTCGAGCAGAAGGGAGGGCAAAACCCTGACCTGCTCCCGACCCCCCACAACCAGTACCCAGGGATATCCTGCCTACCTCAACCAACTCCGAGGTGGCACTTGAATGTCCTTTTCAGTAACTACCGATACACTTGGTATCCATGAATCTGTCTAATCCTGCCTTGAAGTTGTTCAGGCTGACAGCTGTCACAACCTCTTCTGGAAGTGAGTTCCATAACCCAATGACCCTCTGGGTGAAGAAATATTTCCCTTTATTAGTCCTAATTTTCCTACCTTGGAGCTTCAGGGAGTGCCCTCTGGTCCTAGTGTTTTGTGACAAAGAAAATAGTTTTTCTTTATTCACCTTTTCTATCCCATGCATGATTTTATACACTTCGATCAAGTCACCTCTTAAACGCCGTCTTTCAAGGCTGAAAAGACCAAGGCGTTGCAACCTGGTTTCATAAGGGAGCCGCTCCATCCCTTGGATCATTCTTGTTGCCCTTTTCTGTACCTTTTCCAGTTCCGTTATATCCTTCTTAAGGTGCGGAGACCAGAATTGTACACAGTACTCCAAATGTGGCCTTACCATCGATTTGTAGAGAGGTAATACAACATTTGCTGACCTATTTTCGATTCCCTTCCTGATCATGCCAAGCATAGAATTTGCTTTTTTCACTGCTGCAGCGCACTGGGTTGACATCTTCATCGAGCTGTCCACCAAAACCCCAAGATCCCTTTCCTGGTTTGTCTCGGAAAGCTTTGACCCCATCAATTTGTAGGTGTAGTTGGGGTTCTTTGCCCGATGTGCATGACTTTACACTTGTTTAGGTTAAAATGCATTTGCCACTTTGTTGCCCATTCACTCAATTTCGAGAGATCTTTCTGGAGCTCTTTACAATCAGTTTCATTTTTAACTACCCTGAACAATTTAGTGTCATCTGCAAACTTTGCTACCTCAGAATTCACTCCTACATCCAGATCATTAATGAATAAATTAAAAGGTAACGGACCCAAAACTGAACCTTGGGGTACGCCACTTCTCACCTCTTTCCACCCAGAGAAATGTCTGTTTATTACCACCCTTTGTTTCCTACAGTTTAGCCAGGTTCCAATCCAGGACAAGACCTGTCCCCTGATTCCATGGCCGAAGAGCTTATTTAGAGCCTTTGGTGAGGGACTTTGTCAAAAGCCTTTTGAAAGTCAAGGTAAACAATATCAATTGGGTCCCCTTTATCTATGTGTTTATTTACACCCTCAAAGAATTCTAACAAGTTAGTAAGACATGATTTGCCTTTGCAGAAACCATGTTGATTTTCTTTCAGCAATGCCTGTTCTTTTATGTGCCTAGTAATTTTTTCTTTAATAATGGTTTCCATCACTTTGCCTGGAACTGGGGTTAAACTGACTGGTCTATAATTTCCTGGATCATCTCTGGATCCTTTCTTGAAGATCGGTGTTACATTTGCCTCCCTCCAGTCCTCGGGTACAGTGCCTGATCTTAGAGAAAGGTTATATATCTTAGCTAGAAGTTCAGCAATTTCACACTTGAGTTCCTTAAGAACTCTGGGGTGGATGCCTCTGGACCTGGTGATCTGTTGACATTTAGTTTAGTAAGGCATATGAGAACATCCTCCTTGTTTATCTCTATCTGTTTTAATTCTTTTAATTCCCTCCCTGAAAAAACTGACTCAGCTGCAGGCATATGTTGTCTGTCCTCCTGTGTGAAAACGGAGGCAAAGAAGTCATTTAGCCGCTCAGCAATCTCCTTGTCTTCGCTGATTTTCCCTTTCTGACCATTGTTGTCGAGTGGCCCAACTGCTTTTCTAGTTGGGTTCCTGCTTCTGATGTACTTAAAGAAGTTTTTGTTGTTTTTTTTATATTCTTTGCTATGTGTGCCTCAAAATCTCTCTTGGCTTTCCTGACTGTTGCTTTGCATTTCGTTTGCCAGAGCTTGTCCAAGCTGTGCTGTAGACAAGCTACCAAAAGAGAAAAGATATTCTTTAAGGCCTTAGGCCACTGGTCCTCACCGTTACCTGTGTGGGAAGTCCATTTTCCTTTTCACAGCAGCAATAGTGAGGTTCCTACTGGCATGCTTTTGATATGCAAGGCAAATGGGTGCCAAAAAACGTGAAAGCCGACCACAAGGATTGGTGAATGGATTAGAATGGGTTGTGGGTTCTCTTCCACCTTAAATAGTTTGAAAGAGTTGAGCCAGATGCTGCGACACAAGCGCTACAGAAGGTAGTGAATTTTGCCATCAAAATGCAGGAAACCAGGCAGGAAAATAATGAAATATTCAACTGCTATTTACGGAATTGATTTGAAGATCAAGAAGTTACGAGCAGCTAGATGAAAAGGATTAAGTAGGAAGCGTGAATGGAGGGATACTATGGTGCAGAATTAAATTGGCATTTCAGCTGTTCAATACTTTATGTGGATTTTATGAACAAGGAAGAGAAGGGCATGGGTGTGCTGATGTGGTAGAAACAAAGACCATGCGTTTCAAAGGATGGGGTGATCGTTCTGGCTGGTGGAGACGCAAGAGTTTCCGCCCAGCGACTGCAGCCTCCTTTACAATATCTCTTTGGGCCTCACTGTTGTTTCTGCATCTTGACGTTCTGCGAGGGATTGATGGTCTGAATTGCCCCCTGACCTTTCCCCACCAAAACAATATACAGAGAAGTGTGGACTTACCTTAATTGTGCTGTTGGATGAAGCTTTTAGGGGCCCCCGTAGGGTTTTCTGTTCCATCTCTCCTTAGTAGTTCTGCCCTGGACTAAAGCCATCTCTGTGCTCATTTGAAAAATCTTACTCTTTTATTGTCATGGATTACAACCCATTTCCTTAGGAGCATGGGGTGTAATCATCATGCATCATGTACGGCATTGCATACATTTGAAGTGGATTGTAATTCACAAAAGCTTGTCCTGGACTGAAGCCATCTATATACAATTATAAATCTGTTAGTCTTAAAGGTGTCACGTGACTCATTGTTGTTCTGCACTGGTAGACTCCCCATGCTCTCCCTTTGAACATTTCGTTTATTTCTGACTCTTCTTTGATCAGTTCCTTTCTATGTATTCATTCACTCTGTTGACCAAGTCCAGCGTGACCAAAAGTCACCATGGGTAGTGGCTCTAAATAATGAGATGGCTAGAATCGGCCTGCCTTTACAATTTTTGAATGATCTGCAACCTAAGGCAAAACAAGTGCTCATGCAACGCACTCGAAAAATCTATGCTCAACTGGACCTCACAAGCATAGGTAGGTCTTCTGCCACAAGGTTTTTAGCTTCTCACAAAAGAAATATTCATTTAGAACACTATCTTTCTATCCCACTTCCGTTACCCTTAAGAAGAATATAGACTAGGGCTAGGTTTGAACAACTCGGTATTATGATGCAAATCGGGCGTTACTGTAACATCCCAAGAAGTGAGAGATTCTGCGTATGGGGACAACAAACAGTGGAAGATATTGAACATTTCTTAATTGACTGTCCCGCATATGCTGAACTGTGATACAGATATTTATTTATTTATTATTCCAACTTACAGTATATACCGCCACTCCCCGAGGGCTCAGTCTTCAAGGAGGCTCTTTCCATGTCCAAGTTGCAAACCAAGAATGGGCAACTTGGAAGTCCCTGAACAGACTCAGAAATGTAGTGGGCAAATCTAAAGACAAAATGGCACAACCTAAAAGAATCCTCCACCTTGTGCTACTGTAGAGCAGTACAAACTCCGCATCTGTATGCTTCCTCACTCGAATACCTCAGACTAGTAGTGAGTAGTCTTCAACTAACTAAACTACTTAGTTCCCTGAGCTAACACTCAGTCTTCCAGAAGCACCTTAGCTACAAACTCTCTCCTAGAGTTTTCCTGCAGCTGGCTTCCCCAGAGATGTGAGCTAATCTCTAAACCCTAGAGATTCCAAAAGCCTGTGACTGACTACCTGTCAGCTTCACACAGAACTTTTCCTGTCAGTTTTACAAGACAACTGTCTTCTCTGACTGCTCACTCTCAGCTCTGACAACCGACTGCTGAATAAGCTACACTTTTTCCACTCAAGCAGCTCGGCTCCTCCCCTCAGCTCTGAGCCACTCCCAGGCAGCTCTCTCTCTCTCCCTCCCTGGGAAGGATCCAAGCCACTCCCCCTTTCCTGGCTATCCTGGTTTACCATGGATGCCAAACTGCTATGCTGGTCTCGGCCTAGCATAAAATGGGTGAGTCCTCACACCCTGCCTCATGCACAGAGGAAAAGCTGCTTAAAGCTACAGACAATGTGGTTGGTGCTGCCTGTTTTTGATCTTAAATTATTTAGCCACTTGTGCTTGCTTTAAAAAAAACATTTTTATACTTTTATGCAATGCTTTTGACATGAAATAAGTAACACTAACATAGTATTATATTATTCATATATTTGTATGTGTTGACTTTTTGTAAAAGTCATAACGTTAATATATATATTTTTTGTATAGGTTCTGAAAGAGGACAATCGGTTTTAGTGCAATTTATGTATGAAATGCATTGGGCTTTTAAAGAATAAATTCGGACCATCTACAAGCCCTTTTCTGCTTATTAGTCAGGAGAACCATGTATTACCTCCAGTTTCAGGGGCAGTGTGTCTTGATATATCACAGTTGCTGGGGAACTAGGGTTGCCACCTGTCCCGTATTATACCGGACATCCCGTATTTTTGCTCTGAATTTTGTGTCCCGTATTTTCAGCTCCTGCCCCATATTGACAGGATAGGACAGGTGGCAGGAGGAGGCCAGGCCAGGCCAGGCCAGCAGTGTGAAAGGAAGGAAGGGAGAACTCTATGTGAATGCCTGGTAGCTGCCACTCTTTCCCACACAAACACCGGGCCTGGTCAGGCTTACGCACCCGAGCCAACAGCGTCACCATCTTGGCGCCTTCCCTGGCTGTTCTAGCCCTCCCTCTTGAGCATAAGGAGAGGCGAGCGCAGAAGGGGAGCAGAAGTGGGAAGGGGTGATTTGGTTGTGCGTGTTGGGAGTGACGGACTGGAAGAGGCGGGCCTTTCTGGAAGGAAGGGAGGGCGGAAGGGGTGGGGTGGCGGCAGAAGGAGGCACTCGCAGAGAGAGGGAGCCAGAATGAGGTTCATGCACACAGCTGCTTGCATCTCGAGCCTGCTGGGGATTCTGGGCCTTGCGTAATGGTCGTTGCGGCAGCAAAGGAGGAGGAGGAGGAGGATTTGATTTTCAAGTTTTTAATGAAGTGTCCCTTATTTTTGTGAAAAATCCTGTATTTTTAGGTAAATGTCCCTTATTTCTTATATCAAAAAGTGGCAACCCTATGGGGAACTCAAGTAGGAGTGTGCCATTGTACTTGGGTCCACCTTACAGGCTTTCCATAAGCATCTGACTGGTTGGGACCACTTTCCTTCTGGAAATGTATGTCCTCACTGCAAAAAAAAAAAAACAAACACATGTGGATCCAGAATAGAGCTCTACAGTCACTTACAGTCCCATCGCCAAGACTCTACTTCTGGAAGACAATCATACTCAGCCGCAAGGGATCACCTATGTTGATGATGATGATGAGTCTGTAAAGCCAATGCTGGGCTAGATGCTCTCCAGTCCAGCAATGCACACCTTCATGTAAATCTTAATATATGCTATAGATGTAGCATCTATCAGGAGATAATGCTTCTGGAACATGGCCATACAGCCCAGAAAACTCACAGCAACACAATAATTCTGGCTGTGAAAGCCTTTGACAGCACATTGAACATCTGTATGGGGAGAAACATTTCCAAGACACATTGGAAAAACTAAGGACCAGAAAAGCACATCTACTGTGCTCCCTGACTTTCCTTCTACGTTGCAGAGACACAGATACTATCCCACAATTTATTGCAGCCAAAAGGACTTTCAGAACACCACACACTCAATGTATTTACATTCCACAGATATATAAACCTCTCTAGCCTCATTTACAACAGACCTCACAACCTCTGAAGATGCCTGCCGTAGATGTGGGTGAAACATCAGGAGAGAATGCTTCTGGAACATGGCCATACAGCCCAGAAAACTCACAGCAACCCAGTGATTCTGGCCGTGAAAGCCTTCGACGACGCATTGAATCGTAATAGTCATCCAAATTCGAGTAGACCTATTGAATCAATGATCTTTACACATGTGTTCCTCAACATTTGAGAGTTGATCTCATGGGCCTACTCCAAGTAGGATCCTGGCCCCTGTGTTCTAATGCAGTGTTTCCCAACCAGTGTGCCATGAGTGATCAGCAGGTGCTCCGTGGGAAATTGGCACTCTTCCCCCTCCTAGCAGCTCTTTCTCCCTCTTTCCCTCTCCAAAGATCCTCCCCGAGGCAAAGGAAGGGCTCCGCCGAATGCCGGAAGCTCCACATCGGTGAATTGGGCAGTGAGCGAACCTGGGAGCATCGGGAGGCTGAAGCATTCACAGGTTTCCAAGAAACAAATTGGAAATGTTTATTTTCTTTTACTATTTTACTGGATTTTTCGAGAGTTGTAACAGCTTTATGACATCCATAGTTATCTGGAAGCAAGTTTCACTCAGGGTAAAATTTCACAAGGGTCTTGAGAACAAGCCCTATGAGGAGCGACTTGAAGAGCTGGACATGTTTAGCCTGAAGAAGAGAAGGCTGAGAGAAGACATGATAGCCATGTATAAGTATGTGAGAGGAAGTCATATATATGTTGTGTTCATCGAAACAGGCCCAGGTTTCACACTGAGTGTGTAAATACATTAAAAAGCATATTAACTATATGTATTACTGTGTTAAAGTGTCATTTTGTGTCATTTTGGTTGGTGGTGTGCCCCTGCTCGGTTTCAAAGTGTCCCATTCTAACAGCTTTTTGATTCAAGAATTTCGTCTTGGTATAGTTGATTTTTAGCCTGCCACGGCTCCAAATTCTTGGATCTTATCTAACCATCTCTGTACCGATTCCACGGGGTCTTGTGCCCCAGGATTTTGTAAATGTAAAAATTGTGCCGCGGCTCAAAAAAGGTTGGGAAACACTGTTCTAATGTGTGAATAGATGAGAAAGCGAGGGAAATACCAAAATACATTATACCAACTCTTCAAGTGGCATGTTTTCCAAAGGAACACCATTCTTTGGAAGCTGTGAGTAAAATGTGTGTTCCCTCAGCTCTCTGAGCAGCACTTTCCTTTGAATGATTCCACATCTTATGTTCCAGCTGGGTTTTCTTTCTTTCTTTTGGCTGCGCGAAGTCGTGCCGTTAATCAGCAGACACTAAGCACAAAATAGGTCTGAGGATCCATTCCCTCACTGCTGCCATTTCTGGAAATGAATTGAGTTCAGAGCACAGAAGGCTCTCCGAGGTCACTTTTGGACTCAATCTCAACAACTCTCCGTTAAGAGCTGCAAACTTGGTCAGCCAGCTGTATTTAAAGATTTGTTACTTTTCTGGAAATAAACGTTTCTGCCTCGATAGTAAATATTGCTTCTGTTTTCCGCCTCCTGGCTCTTAGAGCTTATGTACTGAAAAGCTACATTGTGGCTTCCAAACCTTTTGGTTATTCCCATGTGAAAAGAAGGGCAGGTTTGTAATATCCTAGTGATATTATGAAGGATCGCTTTCAAATCCCACACTGCAGTGTTACGTAAAGATTCTGCATGCACAGACACTGACTTTCCCCCAAATCAATTTCTTTGTCCATCTATCCCAGCGGTTCCCAAACTTATTTGGCCCCCTTTCCAGAAAAAATATTACTCAGCGCCCCGAGAAATTAATTTTTAATTTTTTTAAATAGCAATTAAACAGAAAGATATATGTATTAATGTTTCTACTTTTTTCTTAAAAGAGGAGCAGCAGTGTGGGTACTGGCTAGCTATTTGGCTGCCAGAAGTTGCCCAGCAGCCATTTTGGGAAGGCCAAGGGGGCGGGGCTGAATGAGCCAGTGCCGCGACCCCTCAGAAATTGCCAATTGACCCCTCTGGGGGTCACGACCCCCAGGTTGAGAACCGCTGATCTGGAGTGCCACACAATACAGTTTGGATCTGCATTAGAGAGCCAGTGTAGAGCCAGCCACGCAAATACACACACACCAAATGGCAAACTCCTCTTCAATCCCGGAAAACTTACAGCAACCCAGTGATTTAAGCCATGCTTTCACTGCACGTTTCTCCCTTTCACCCTCCATTCATACCGCTACGAATTCCACAGCACTGCTGGTCACAGCTGACCTCCAGTTAGAGACCTCCAGTTAGAGTGCTCAAAGGCCAGCGCTTCCCAGTTCTCGGTCTCTATGCCACATTTTTAATGGTTGGCTTTAAAGGTTTTAAAGGTCCACCAACATTCTGTTTTCTGCTCTTGAGTTGGGAGTATAGTAACTGCTTTGGAAGACGGTGATCAGGCATTCGGACGATGTGGCCAGTCCAGCAGAGTTGATGGAATAGGAGCATCGCAGCAATGCTGGTGGTCTTTGCTTCTTCCATCATGGTGACATTTGTCTGCGTGTCTTCCTAAGAGATTTGCAGGTTTTTCTGGAGGCAACCCTGATGGAATCATTCCAGGAGTTGAGTGTGACGTCTGTAGACAGTCAGTGTTTCGTAGGCATACAGGGTTGGGAGAACAATAACTTTATAAACAAGCAGCTATGGATTTCCCAATCCCCAAACACTTCATTTGGAAAAATCCGAAGCTTCCCCCAGAAGCAAAAATAGAAAATAAGAACAGTAACTTGCTAAGGAAATGGGCCAAAGAGCAGTCTCCCATATTATGTTGTTGTGGTTTGTTGTATTTATATCCTGCTCTTCAGCCACAAAGGGCCTGAAAGAAACTTAAAAATAGTTAATTTGCCCCAAGGCTTAGAATCTGAAAAATACGTGACAGATTTAACATCTATATGCGACCACTAGCCAAACTGGTGCGGAGCTTTGGTATGGAGTGTCATCAATACGCTGATGACACCCAGCTGGTGCTGAGGATGGACGGCCAGCCAGACTCTGTACCCGATACTTTCCAGCTGTGCCTTGAAGCCATGACTGGTTGGCTACGAGCCAGCCGATTGAGAGTGAATCCATCGAAAACGGAGATCCTATGGCTGGGTCGCCCAGGTGGATGTGCGTTCCGGCTGCCTACTCTGGACGGCAAGGCATTACGCCCGTCGTCCTTAGTAAAGAGTCTGGGGGTCCAATTGAACCCGGTGCTGACAATGGAAGCTCAGGTCTCCACTGTCAGCAGATCTGCTTTCTTCCATATGCGACAGGCTAGGTGGCTGCCGCCCTACCTAACTGGGAATGACCTAGCTACAGTGATCCAGGCGACGGTCATCTCGAGGCTAGACTACTGTAACACCCTCTACATTGGTCTAACTTTGGCGGTTATCCGGAAACTTAAGCTGGTGCAGAATGTTGCAGCTAGACTCCTGGCTGAAGTGCCAGCCAGGAGCCATATCACTTCAACTCTGCGGCAACTGCACTGGTTGCCAATTGAGCACCAAATCACTTTCAAAGTGTTGGTCTTGACCTTTAAGGCCTTGTATGGTCTAGGGCTGGTGTACTTGAGGGACCGTCTATTCCCATATGTTCCCCAGAGATCCCTTCGGTCAGAGGACCAAAACCTGTTAAAAGTCCCTTCTATACGGTCCATCCATCTGCCATCTACTAAGCAGAGAGCCTTTTCTGCTGTGGCACTGAGCTTGTGGAATGCCTTGCCGGCTGAAGTTCAAGGGATTAATGAGCTACCTGCCTTTCGGAAGGCTGTTCTCTTTTGGCAGGCATTTAACTCTTAGCCACTCTCCGTCGTGTGCCGACAGAAATATTGTTTTAGTGTTCTGCTGTTTTTATTGTTTTAGTGTTATTTTATTGATGTTATGCTTGTATGTTGTGAACCACCCTGAGCCTGTTGGGAAGGGTGGTATATAAATTGAAATAATAAATAAATATAAATTCTCTATATATAATAAAGCAGAATGTTTGTATGTGTGTTTGTATGTGTGTTTGTATGTATGTATGTGGCAGCGTTCTGATTGGCTCCTGGCCTCTACATTCTGACATGGTTGGTTGCCAGTGAGGGAGTATTTGCATAACACCTCTAATTGGCCAGCCAACATGAACATTCCGACACTCTAAATTGCCAGAGGGGAATAAGGCAAAGGCCTGAGTCAGTCAGCCATAATGGGAGTTTCTGACCAAAACACTTTGCAGCTCCCAACAAAGACAGAACAAGACCAAACTTGGCACACAAAACCCCCAAGACCCACTCTACGTCCTTGTGCAGTTTGAAGGAGGGCAGACCATGGATGATGGGACTTTAAGTACCTCCAATCACTTCCCCAGACCGCTGCAACCCTCATCCACTGAATGATTAAACCCAAACTTGGCACACAGAGCCGCCATGACCCACTTTACATCCTGGTGCAGTTTGGAAGAGGGCAGACCATGCATGATGGGACTTGAAGTACCTTCACTCACTTCCCAAAACTGCTGCAAACCTAATCCAATGACTGATCAAGACCAAACCTGACACACAGAGCCCTCATGACCCACTCTACATCCTGGTGCAGTTTTGTGTGGGATGGACCACGGATGATGGGACTTGAAGTACCTTCACTCACTTCCTGAGAGCACTGTGACCCTCATCCAATGACCAATACAGACCAAACTTGCCACACAGAGCCCTCATGACCCACTCTACATCCTGTTGCCATTTGAAGGAGGATGGACCATGGATGATGGGACTTGAAGTACCTTCACTAACTTCCTGAGACCACTGCAAGCCACGGTAACATCTGATTAGGACCAACATTGGCACACAATGCCTTTCTCAAATAACCCGGGCAGGGCCGGGTCCCCAAGCTTGTAATAAATAAAAGGGAATGGAAGTAAGGAAGGAGAGATGGATAGATAGATAGTAGGCATGAGAAAAAAAGTTATGAAAATGAAATGATTCGGAAGAAATTCGTAAGAAATGCTACTTTTGAGTATTTCCGCATCTGGAACGCCAACCAGGAAGTGGACTTTCTTTATAGAACTTCGGGGCCAGGATTTTCTTAAGTGTCGTTATTAGGTCGTAAGGGGGGGGGGGCACCCTCCTTCTCTCTCACCACCCTCCCGCCTCCCTTGCCAATAAGTATTATGGCAAGGCAAGCCCTAAACTCGCTCCTTCTTTCAGCTGGAAGCCCAGAAAAAATGTAAACAGAGAGGTTTACTCAGAAGTAAATCCACAAAGGAGGGCACTTTGGATGAAGGGCCCTCCTTTGTGGATTTACTTCTGAGTAAACCTCTCTGTTTACATTTTTTCCAGGCTTCCCTGCCTCTCCTGCCCTGCCAGGATCTAAAGCATCAAAGAGTATTGGGGTGAGAAACCAACCTAATGTATAATAGAATGAATGCTACTGTAAGTGCCTAATATTATAAGTAATCCAACTGGTCATAGACCTACATTCCATGCACATGCAATAATACAGCAGTAATAACAATGGGTATAAGAAGAGGTAAAATTCAAACCGAAGTATTCTGACTGTGGTCCCTCCTCAAACTGCAAAAGGCTCTTCTCTATGAGCCCGGGAAAAGGCAAAACCCCGGGCACAGCGTTTGCTGCCTGGGTGCACACACATACATATTCTTTGGGGGGGGGGGGGTTGCTGCAGAATCCCGGGCTCATAGAGAAGATTCTGCAGCAAATCCCCCAAAGAATATGTATGTGTGTGCACCCAGGCAGCAAACGCTGTGCCCGGGTTTTGGCTTTTCCCGGCCCATAGAGAAGAGCCTTTTGCAGTTTGAGGAGGGACCACAGTCAGAATACTTCGGTTTGAATTTTACCTCTTCTTATACCCATTGTTATTACTGCTGTATTATTGCATGTGCATGGAATGTAGGTCTATGACCAGTTGGATTACTTATAATATTAGGCACTTACAGTAGCATTCATTCTATTCTACATTAGGTTGGTTTCTCACCCCAATACTCTTTGATGCTTTAGATCCTGGCAGGGCAGGAGGAGTGGACGGCTCTCCCTGCCCCTTCTGCCTGCCAGGATCTAAAGCCTTGAAGAGGCTTCATGAGGGGCCAACTTCAGCCCTCCAGGTGTTTTGGACTTCAACTCCCACCATTCCTCACAGCCTCAGGCCTCTTCCTTTTCCTCTCAGCCTGGGCAAACTTGGGCCCTCGCTCCCTCAGGATCGGGGTGAGAGAGAGGCAGCGAGGAGCGAGGGGGGGCTCCTCCTCCTTTTTTTTTGCTGCTTCCAAGAATAGAATACCCCTCTCCCTCCCTCCCTCCTTTCTATTTGGAGAGTCTCATCTAGAATTCAGTGTGATTTATTCAAGTTTTGGCCTACAACTCCCAGAAATCCCAGCCAATTTACCAGCTGTTAGGATTTCTGGGAGTTTTAGGCAAAACCATCTGGAATGCGCATGCGCTGGCATACGAACTACTAACGAATTTCGTTAGTAATTAAGTTACATTTTAGAAATTTTTGGAAAATTTTTTGTAAGTCTTTCTATTACTAATAACCCCCCCCCCCAATGGATTTTAGAATCACGATTTTTGGGTTCGAAACCATGCCTAATAGATAGATACTGATGCTAGAGCAGTGGCTGCTGTGATGAATGGAGAGTCTTTGATTTAGTAATTAATTAATTAATTAATTAGGAACCATGGATCCTATGTGCGATTCTACTAATATCATTTGAGTAGATAATGTCACTTCTTTTCTGCAACCGGTGAATGATCTGGGAGGAGATATCCAAAGCCTTGTTTGGAGAGTCAGCTATTCCACATACAATTTATCAGGGGTGGCTGCAATGTGTAGTATCTAGTTGACTGTAGAGTAAATTCCAATGATAAAGATCAGAGATGAATCAGCCGATGAAGTTCAGAGCTGCTCAGGCTATAATTCTCCCAACATGTGCTTTTCAGTTGCCCTTTCCAAGGTCACAGCTCATCCAGTTATTGCATAACTCAGCCCTTACTTCCAAGAACATGACATTAGGATTGGGATGCTTGGTTGCCTATGAAAAGGGCAGCAATCTTTTTGAACCATGGCCACTGAAAGCAGGTATGGAAAATTGGTGGCTGCATGATAGGTTGATGTTTTCTGCAGAGTCAGGAAGACACTAACTGGAGAACAAATATGAATGCTTGCAAAACTTAGTCTTAGTTCATAATTACTCTATGAATGTACTCATGTTGATACACAACTGACGTGATCCAACATCATGTCAGCATAATAGAAATATGCAGAGATGTGCTATGTGAACATCACACAATCCCTATTGTGGGATTGTGGGAGAGGAAGTCCAAACCACCTGGAGGGCCAAAGTTTGCCCATGCCTGCTGTATAGCAAATTTGTGTAACGCATGTCAAGGACTAGGAGATATTGTGTGATGAGCCATACATGATGCACAGCCACAGTGCAAACTATAGGATACCCAACCACAATGCAAGTATGGAATGGCGGAAATCCCATTTATTTATTTTACTATTAATTTATTAATTTATTCATGTTATAATTCATTTATGATTTAACCCGCCCCACCCTGGTGGCACAGTGGGTTAAACTGCTCACCTGCTGAACTTGCTGACCGAAAGGTTGGTGGTGTGAATCAGGAAATGTGGGATGAGCTGTTTCTGCTAGCCCCAGCTTCTGCCAACCTAGCAGTTCAAAAACATATAAATGTGAGTACGGTAGATAAATAGATACCACTCCAGCGGGAAGGTAACGGCGCTCCATGCAGACATACGAAGGGAGGGGTCAATAAGTCCGTGACTTTTTGAATTTCCCGCCTCTTAACTGAAAGGGCAACAATGCTCCTGTCAACAGGCATCTGTCAGTTGACTCCTGTCAAAATTTGAACAAGCTGCATCATTTAGTTTCTGTTTGAAGGCCATTGATAGCAGACTACCACATGATTTGAGGAGAAAATGGAAAAAAGTGGATTTCGGGTGCTCATTAAGCATTATTTTTTGCGGAAAAAAACCATCACTCAAACCAAGGCTAAGCTTGATAAATACTATGGGGACTCTGCACAATCCATTTCAATGGTAAAAAGTGGTTTACTGAATTTCGTTGTGGCCGTACAAGCACGGAAGATGCCGAACGTTCTGGACACCCAGTTGAGGTCTCTACACCCGAAACAATTGAAAACATTCACGACCTGGTGTTGGCCGATCAGAGATTGAAAGTGCGAGAGATCATGGAAGCCACAGGCATCTCACGTGGCTCAGTGGTTTCAATTTTAAATGATCACTTGGGTATGAGAAAGTTTTCTGCAAGATGGGTGCAGCGTTTGCTCACAATCTACCACAAACGCAATCGTGTGACAATTTCGCAGGAGTGTTTGGCGTTGTTCAACCGCAATATGGACACGTTTTTGCGCCGTTTCGTAACCGTGGACAAAATGTGGATCCGCCACAACACACCAGAGACCAAACAGCAGTCAAAACAGTGGGTTTCTCGGGGTGAATCAGGGCCAAAGAAGGCCGAGGTGGGTTTGTCAGCCGATAAAGTCATGGCGACCGTTTTTTGGGATGCACACGGTATAATCCACATTGACTACTTTCAAAAGGGTAAAACAATAAATATTATTCCCAGAGTGACTATTTCTTGTTTCCAAACCTGAAGAAATGTCTCGGTGGAAAGAAATTTGACTCCAACAATGAAATCATCTCACAAACAAATACCTATTTTGATGACCTCGACAAATCTAATTTTTTGGAAGGGATAAAAAAAAATGGAGAAACGTCGTACAAAGCGTATAGAGCTCAAAGGAGACTATGTTGAAAAATGAAATGATTTTTAATCCAAAAACCTGTGTTTCATTCAAAATGCCACTGACTTATTGACCTGCCCTCGTACTGTCCACATGACCTTGGAGGTGTCTACGGACAACGCTGGCTCTTAGTCTTAGAAAGGGAGATGAGCACCACCCCCAGAGTTGGACATGACTAGACTTAATGTCTGGGGAAACCTTTACCTTTTAAAATATTGATATCCATTGCCCCAAGAGCTCAGATCCAGAATTTAAAAGGCTAGAAATATATTAAACTATTCAGTTCAAAAGCTTAAAACACTCTCTAGATCAGGCCGATTCTGCAAACTTACCCACTTACTCACAAAGATGCATGGCTCTTTCTTTCCCTGTAATGGATTTTGCAGGAATTCTTGTGTATTTTCCCCTTTTGTATGCATCCACGGAGCCACATGAAATCTGTGACAGCTTTACGCCACTATTTCAAGATTCATAACTGTCGGTTCCCAGTGAGAGAGCGAAGGAGAGCGAGCAGCCCAAATCCTTTCAACAAACAGAATGTTGTTCCTGGCATATTTATTGCCACAAAGTGAATTTGTGTCCCAAAGATAAATATAGTGTTATCAGCAACAGCTGTCTCTCATTTTTAGTTGTTTTTATATTTGACCATAAGTTCAGTTCTCCAAAAGCATCCAGAGTTGTAAATCCTACGACAAGCAGAGCTGGTGATTTAGTGTCTGCAATGCTCAGGGGCTGTGATTTAGGGAACACGTTTATGATACACAAGACAATTACGCAGGCTGCCATGGTGCCACCCTCCAAGATATGCAAAGCCCAAAACGGCGGAAAGATAACGTTTTGCCCACAAACTATTTAATGGAGTGTTGTCAAAGGCTTTCATGGCCAGAATCACTGGGTTGCTGTGAGTTTTCCAGGCTGTATGTCAGTGGTCCCGAAGCATTCTCTCCTGACGTTTCTCCCACATCTATGGCAGGCATCCTCAGAGGTTGTGACATCTGTTGAAAACTAGGACAGTGAGGTTTACATATCTGTGGAATGTCCAGAGTGGGAGAAAGAACTCTTGTATTTTTGAAGCAAGTGTGGATGTTGCAGTTGGTCAACTTGATTAGCATTGAATGGCCTAACACAGTGTTTCCCAACTGGTGTGCCGTGGCACGCTAGTGTGCCGTGAGCGATCATCAGGTGTGCCGTGAGAAATTGGAACCTCCAATACCCTTTCTTCCCCCTCCTGCCGAACACTTTTTCTTCCCCACTCGGGCTCCCTTCTTCCCAGCCTCGCTCTGCTCGCTTTGCCTCGCACATACAGAATTTCATGCAAATATATTTTTTATATATATATATATATATATATATATATATATAATATTAATCTGTATCTGTATCTGTATACCTTTATAAAACGGAATGTTTGTATGTGTGTATGCGGAGGGCAGGAGGGCAGAAGGGCGGAAGCAGCCACTTTCACAGGCCAGGGCGGATATGTGGCAGCCACTTTCTGAGGCCAGGGCGGATATGTGGCAGCCACTTTCACAGGCCAGGGCGGATATGTGGCAGCCACTTTCTCAGGCCAGGGGCGGATATGTGGCAGCCACTTTCACAGGCCAGGGTGGATATGTGGCAGCCACTTTCACAGGCCAGGGCGGATATGTGGCAGCCACTTTCACAGGCCAGGGCGGATATGTGGCAGCCACTTTCACAGGCCAGGGCGGATATGTGGCAGCCACTTTCACAGGCCACAGCGACCAGCGCGGGTGATGGACCTGCACCAAACTTGGTACACATAACCCCTAACCCCTTTACGTCCTGGTGCGGTTCGGGGACATGACCCACGGATTATGGGATTTGTAGTACTTTCAAACACTTTGGTTCCCACAGACCACTGAGGCCACCAAAAAGGACCAATACAGACCACACTTAGCACACACAGTCCCATGACCCACTCTACGTCCTGGTGCAGTATGGAGGAGGGTGGACCATGGATGATGGGACTTGAAGTACCTCTACTCACTTCCCAAGTCCACTGCAACCTTCATCCAATCACTGATCGAGACCAAACTTGGCATACATCACCCCTATGACTGCCTTCATGTCCTGGTGAGGTTTGGGGGAGGACTGACAATGGATGATGGGATTTGTAGTACTTTCACACCCCTCTGTTCCCACAGACCACTGTGGCCCCCAACAAACACTGATAAAGACCACACTTGGCACACAGAGCCCCAGTGACCCACTCTACATCCTACTGAAGTTTGGAGGGGGGCAGACCATGGATGATGGGACTTGCAGCATCTTCCCTCACTTTCCAAGACTGCTACAAACCTAATCCAATGACTGATCAACACCAAACCTGCCACACACAGCCCTCATGAGCCACTCTACATCCTGGCATAGATCGGAGGAGGGTGGACCATGGATGATGGGACTTGCAGTACCTTACCTCACTTTCCAAGACTGCTACAAACCTAATCCTATGACTGATCAACACCAAACCTGCCACACGGAGCCCTCATGACCCACTCTACATCCTGGTGCAGTTTTGTGTGAGATGGACCACGGATGATGGGACTTGAAGTACCTTCACTCACTTCCTAAAAACAATGCAACCCTCATCCATTCACCAATACAGACCAAACTTAGCACACAGAGCCCCCATGACCCAATCTACATCCTGCTACACTTTGGGGGAGGGTGGACCAGAGATGATGGGACTTGCACTACCTTCAGTAATTTCATGATACCACTGCAACTCCCAATAATGATGGGTCAAGACCAAACTTGGCACACAGAGCCCCCATGACCCACTCTACATCCTGCTGCACTTCTCAAATGACCCGGGCACCGCCGGGTCCCCAAGCTAGTATATAATATATAAATGATGTAAATAAATAAATAAATAAATAAATTGGTAACCACACAGTTATAAAACCATGTCATTCTTAAATTTTGATATGTTTATCACTAATATGGGACAGAGGTAATTAAATTTATAGATCTGATGAGAGGACAAAAATAAATACTGAGAGTAGCTAACCGAGCAATAAAATAAATGGTCTCTGTTAGGCCAGTGTTTTTCAACCTCTTGTCTGTTGGAGCTAGGTGTGAATGTTTCAACTGGCCACCTTGATTAGCATTTGATGGCCTGGCATTTTTGCGTGTGGCTTGTTAGTGCCTGGGGGAATCTTTTGCTGAGAGGTGATTAACTGGCCCTGATTGTTTCCTCTCTGGGGTTTCCCTGTGTTGGGGTGTTGTTTTGCTGTTATAATTTTAGAGGTTTTTTAAAATACTGGTAGCCAGATTTTGTTCATTGTTTTGGTTTCCTCCTTTCTGTTGAAATTGTCCACATGCTGATGGACCACTCTCACAACCACCATGTCAGGCTACACAGAGAAACCACAAGCATGTGGACAAGAGGGTCTTGCAAAACCATCTTATACTGTCGATACTTCAGGCCCAGATTACCCATAAGGCCACTCTAGGCCATGGCCTACGGCGGCACATTTTGGGGGGCAGCAGGTCCGGACCCCCCCAAAAAGTTTTTAAAAATTAAAAAAAATCCAAAAAAAAATCCCCCCAAAAAAGGCCCATGCGCGCAGCAGCGTAAGCACCATCCACGGCCGCCCCCTCCTTAGCTCTGCTCTCCTCGGCTCTGCCCCCGCCCTTGGCTCCTCCCTGCCCCCTGGCTCCGCCCCCGCCTCCTCGCGCGCCCAGTCTGTTTCCCTGCCTCCCCTGTCCGGCTCGCGCGCCTCAGTCGCTCTGTGTGTTTGTGTTTCCCTGCCTCTCTCTCTCACACACACACACACTCCTACCTCCCTCCCTCGGCTCACGCCCCGGCCCTGCAGCCTGTGTTTCCCTGCTTCTCGTGCGGGAGCGGAGTCAGGCATGGGGCGGAGCCAGGGGCGGGGTGGGGCGGAGCTGGGGCGGAGCCAGGGTGGAGCTGGGGCGGAGCTGGGGGTGGGGGCAGACTCAGACCTTTGCCCTAGGGCGCCAAAAGGGCCTGATCCGGGCCTGCGATACTTATTAAATATGGTTTTCGGTGGGCGAGCAGATAGTGACCACTGGAAGGCATATTTTCTGCATCAGAAACTAGATCTGATGTAGTCCAGTGTTTCCCAACCGCTGTGACGCGGCACGGTAGTGTGCCGTGACGGACCTCCTGCTGTGCTGTAAGGAAAGCTCTCTGCCCCCTTTCCTTCCCCCCTCCTCCTGCCGAACTCCTGCTGCTTGCAGGAGGAGGAGGAAGAGCCGGGCAGCGGTCCCCGGCGCCGCTCTCCGCCATGACTCCGGCTCCTCGCTTGCTGAGGCTGCGTGGAGGAGGAAGAGCATGAGCGGTGGATGGGCTTCAGTGGGCGGGGCTGAAACCCGTCCACTGCTCCTCCTCCTCCGTGCGGCCTCAGCAAGCGAGTGACCGAAGTCATGGCGGAGAGCGGCGCCGAGGACCGCTCTCCGCCATGACTCCCGCCCCTCGCTCACTGAAGCCGCTTGGAGAAGGAGGAGCATGAGCTGCAGGCGGGCTTAAGTGGGCGGGGCTGAAGCCCATCCAACGCTCATGCTCCTCCTCCTCCGCGCGGCTTCAGCAATCGAGGGGCTAGAGTCATGGCGGAGAGCGGCGCCGGGGAATTGCCGCCTTCTCCCTCTCGTCCGCCGCTCCTTTCGCCTGCGAGCCACTAACTGTGGCGATGGGAGCGGCTGAGGCTGGCGGCAGGACTCTGGGCCTGGGCTTGGTGGCGGCCCTCGGCCTGCCCTACTGCCTGAGGGGCCCGCTTGCCAAGTTTGGTCCATATCCATCATTGTTTGAGTCCACAGTGCTCTCTGGATGTAGGTGAACTACAACTCCAAAACTCAAGGTCAATTAACTATATGTATTACTGTGTTAGAGTGTCATTTTGTGTCATTTTGGTTGGTGGTGTGCCCCCGGATTTTTTTTAATGTTAAAAGTGTGCCGCGGCTCAAAAAAGGTTGGGAAACACTGATGTAGTCTATCCAATGCAATTTCCTGAATCAGCACCCCCATATAACCAAACTGAATCTAAAGTTAGAGATTGGTCCCTGGTCAAGTGGTTCCTGGTCACAAAAAAAAAGGCTGGGAACCACTGCTGTAAAGTTTATAAACTTACTACAAACACATTATAAACATTATAAACATTCAGGGGGGGGGGAGCAAGATTCAAACTGGTAATGCAACACCGTGATGTTACTAGCCGTAAGCTAGTAAGTAGTAGCTAGATGTAAGCTACTAACATCACAGGAAAATAAAATACTGTTAGACCTGATCTCTAAATGCTCAGAGAGATTTTAGACCCCAAAACGGGCATTTCTAGGAACTGTATTGGATGAGAAATATTTATTTGAGCGCCAAGCAAAGAAACATTTTACATCCATCTGTTTACGTCACTATTTAGAAGGCTGGCAACAACATTCACGACAGTAAAACAAATGGCATTCCTCAACATTACCCTTGAAGAGAGATGTCTACACTGGAGCCCATTCATCGGAAAGCTATATTTTTACTGCCAGGCTCTGTTGGGAGAAAGAGTACTCCATGCAAAGAAATTGGTTTTTCTCTATTTTTCACAGTGCTCCAATAAGAAAACCCAAAGGAAAAACAGGTCCTGAAAACAAGATACATATAGAATACAGTTATATTAACTTGAAGCAGATTTATTCCGGTAGAAATATGCTTCAACCCTATCCTCTTCCATTTCATTTGTGTTCATTTTTCAGCCTCACTACATAACAGATAGACAGATAGCCAAGCGGATAAGAAATAAGATGGTTCTGACTTTTACCTTTTTCCTTTTCGTACGAAGTCGTGTTTGTTTCTCACACTTCTTTATCCCAGTTGCCGCCTCCTCCTCTTCCACTAAGTGAAAGGCAATGCCAATTTTTCTATTTCTCGCTTTGCAAAAGCCTTAACGTCTTCCCTGGGATTTGAAGGCCAGGGTTTCTGAAAAATCCACTTTTTTAATTTAAAGTATCACTTCATGGCCTCCGTCCACCTGTTATACAGAAGACGTATGAATAGGCAAGGTTTATTACGTGCTGTTTTCTCCAACAGTTTATTATTTGTGAATTCTCGTTCTCTTCCGTTCACTTTCCAGTCTTTAGTTTCTGCTGGTACATTTCCACATTAGACTACAATTTTTAAAACTCAACCATTTTTGCATGAAAATCAGTATCCGCGTTTGTGCCACTTTCCTATTGTAATGTCCTGATTGGCCAGGATCAGGCATGTAGCCAGGGGGGGAGCTAAGGGGGCTTCACCCCCCCCCCGAAATTCTCAGGGTGGTCCGTGAAAAGGCCTTACTGGTACATTATTTAAACTGTAATGTTTATTCATATCATGATCTGATCACCATGCTCATTATATCCCACATTAATGGGGTTATTGGGATAACAATACATAAGGTTTGCTAGGGTAGACCCTCTTCCACCCAGTCTCAGCACCCCCCCCGAACCAAACTCACCCCGAAACAAAATCCTGGCTACTGCCCTGGCCAGGATGGTCACAATTAATCCCTTGCCAACTCATTTTTTCAACTGCTTTTAACATCCCAGCTTCTCTGTCCTCTTCTCACTTCCTTCTTAACTTACTTCAATTCCCACAATAGAGTTCAAAATACCAAAGTTGTTCACACTCAATTAACTCAGCAGGGGGGGGGGGCTTCTTTGTACAATCCCTGTGTATTGAAGTAAAAGCAAACTATTATTATTTATTTACAGTATTTCTACCCCACCCTTCTCAACCCCCAACCCCCCACACACACACCCCCCTGAAGACAGTTTGGAAATTACAGCTAGCCCAACAGGTGGCAGCCAGATTTCTAACAGGAGGTACATACAGGGAGCATACCACCCCCCTGTTGTGTCAGCTCTATTGGCTGCTGGTCCACTTGCTAGCTCCATTCAAAGTGCTGGTTTTGTCCTATAAAGCTCTATACGGTTCTGGCCCAGCTTACTTGTCCGAACGCATCTGCCTCTATGTCCCACCTCGCTCCTTAAGATCATCCGGGGAGGCCCTGCTCTCGCCTCCGCCAGCATCTCAAATGTGGCTGGCGGGGATGAGAGACAGGACCTTCTCAGTTGTGGCTCCCCGCCTGTGGAATGCACTGCCTAGCGAGGTACGATCGAGTCCATCCCTCCTAGCATTTAGGAAAAAGGTAAAATCTTGGTTGTGGGACCAGGCCTTTGCACAATGACGTAGCAGCACTTTAACTGGAATGGACTGGCTTGATGACAGAGATGAGGACACGGTTTTACTGCTTTAGCAATTGGATGTGTGGATTGAACATTGTTTTAATTGTTATTTTAATTGATTGTTGGATTTCGTTTAATTGATGCTTTTATCTCAATTTTGTATGTTTTATGGCAATGTATATATTAGGCATTGAATTGCTGCCTCTGTCAGCTAGCTCTCTTCCTCCTCCCTGCCCCGCCTCCCCCTCCCCCCCGACCGCCATTTTTTTTAAAAAAAAATCGATTTTTAAATTTTTTTTTTAAATGGCGGCTGAGGGCATAGGTGGGGCCGTGTCCAACAGGCTACGGGGCCGGATCCGGCCCCGGGGCCGCCAGTTGGACAGCCCTGTTCTATTACATCATCCAAGTCATTCATTTTAATTTTTTCGTGTCAGAAGCAAATTGAGAATACATTTATAATCTATAGAAAAACCACAAAGTTAAAAAAAATGGCATTATACTAAGTTTCCTTTGACCAGGAGCTGGCTACCTCGAGTGCCTCAGGTGTCACTGTAAGCAGTCCCTCTATTGTACATGTGGAAGTGCTCAGACCGCATTTTAGTAAACGGTCTATGGTTTGCTCTTCTCCACACTTGCATGTCATTGTGGCCCCATTTCTTAAGATTGGCTCTGCATCCAATGGTGCCAGAGCGCAGTCTGTTCAGCGCTTTCCAAGTTGTCTGGTCTTCTGTGAGTCCAGGAGAGAGTTTCTTATCCGGTATTAGCTACTGCTTGGGTTTCAGGGTTATAGCCTGCTACATTTGGACTCTTGCTTGCTGAGGTGTTCCTAATATCACGCCAATCCTGCGCGAACTGCACTGGCTCCCAATTGAATGCCGGATTGCCTTCAAAGTGTTAGTCCTGACTTTTAAGGCCTTACATGGTCTGGGGCCAGTGTACCTGCGGGACCGCCTTGTCCCATATCATCCCACCAGATCACTGCGCTCCGAAGAGCTAAACCTCCTGGTCATCCCAAATGTGAGGACCTACCATCTGTCCACAACCCGCCGCCAGGCTTTCTCTGTTGCAGCCCCTACCCTGTGGAACGCACTGCCCGCCGGCATCCGTGCCACCCAGGGCCTCCTCCCGTTCAGGAGAGCAGTCAAGACATTGCTGTTCCAACAAGCCTTCGAAGTTAGCTAAACTGTAGCTCGCACCGCCTAGCTGTCAGCCCACTGCGACTCCATTTGTTGCTTCAACTGTTCTAATTGTAATTCCATCTTAACGGTATTACTGTGGTTTATGAGTTATCTGACAATTGTATTTTACGAACTGTTGTAAGTCGCCCCGAGCCGTTTGGGGGCGACAGACAAATGCTAAATAATAAATAATAAATAATAAATAATAGTATCTCTGTAGATCTTAGGAAGCTATTTCTTTTTTTAAAAAATGAAGTTTATTAATTTTCCATAAAAGAAATATGTACATGTATACAGTGTGATTGGTAGAGGCTTAGCTCTGCCATCACATACACATACACAACATACACATACACAACAAAAACATACTAATGTGCTGAGATTCAGCGTGAAAATATGAAAGAGAGGGGTCAACGGGGGGAGGGGGGATAGAGAGTTGGGTTGTAGAGGAAGGGATATAGAAAAGCAGTGAAAAGAGTTAAAAACCAACATGGGAAGAAAACGGGTCACAACGTATGTCCTCTCTACATGATTTAGCACATTTCCTGTTCTTCTTTGGAAGCCTTCAAGATTCCTATGGTAGGAGAAAGTAAAGGATATCTTAAAAAGAAAATATATTCATATTGTCTCTTACTATATTTAGACTTGTAGTCTTTTGTTTCTACCATTTTTCTCTTTCTACCCTAAACCGTTAGGTCTAAGTCAATATTATGTACTTTTTAAATAATATTTTGTGAACAGTTCATAATTTTTGTACCATTGTTTTCTTTCTTAGTATCTTCCCTTAATCTGTCTGTTAGTCTCTCCATTTGTATAGTGTCTATAATTTTTAACAACCACTCTTCTTTGCCTGGATTTTTTTTTCCGATTTCCAATACTTTGCAAAGATCATCTTTGCAGCTGTCGTCGCCAATATAAACATATTCTTTTCTTCTTTATTTAGATTGGAATCAAGTATTCCTAGTAAGAAGGAGTCTGGTTTCTTTATTAATTCTTTACCAATTATTTTTTCCAATTCCTTATGAATCATGGCCCAATAATCCTTTGCCTTTTTACACAGCCACCAGATGTGAAAATATGTTCCATTTTTATCCTTGCAATTCCAACGTCTGGGGTTGGCATTTGGAAACATTTTTGCAATCCTCATAGGATCCAGGTGCCACCTATTTCTTGATTCAAAGCAGTGTTTCTCAACCTTCCTAATGCTGCGACCCCTTAATACAGTTCCTCATGTTGTGGTGACCCCTAACCATTATTTTCATTGCTACTTCATAACTGTATTTTTGAGGGGGGGGGGTGTTGATTTTTTCATTTGGAAGTTGTAGTTGCTGGGATTTATAGTTCACCCACAATCAAAGAACATTCTGAACTCACTAATTTGAACCAAACTTGGCACAAAAAACTCCCATGGCCAACAGCAAATACTGGAAGTGTTTGGTGGGCATTGACCTTGAGTTTGGGAGTTGTAGTTCACCTACATGCAGAGAGCACTATAGACTCAACAATGATGGATCTGGGCCACACTTGACACTAATCCTCAATATACCCAAATGTGAACACTGGTGGAGTTTGGGGGAAATAGATCTTGACATTGGGGAGTTGTAGTTGCTGGGATTTATAGTTCACCTACAATCAAAGAGCCCCTTGCACCCCACCAATGATAGAATTGGGTCAAACTTCCTACACAGAACCCTCATGCCTTGAAGGGACTAGCTGGCATGAGCCTCCGTCCCACCTCACACACTCTCCTCACCCCACACATGCGCATCATGTTGCAATGCGCCAAGCACGTCTGCTCTCCCACTTGGAGTCTCAGAAACAGCCCTCCTCTTGGCTGGGAGGTCTGCCAATCTGTTTCCAAAAAGAAAGAGAAGGGCAAGCGGAGAGATCTTCAATCTTCTCTACCAAAGGGCTTTCTAAGTCCATCATAAATGGTGTTTTTCTGATTGTCTTTGGCAACCCCTCTGAAACTCTCTTGCGACCCCCCTGGGGGTCCCAACCCCCAGGTTGAGAAACACTGATTTAAAGCATCAGCTTGTTGACTGCTATTCAAACAGAGGGTGGGCTGAAGATTTCAATGCCTTGACCTTTTCATTAATGGTTGCTACTTCCCGACATTAATGGCTGCTACTTCCCGGTGCAATACTGACTAAACAGTATAGTTTCTCCATAATGTGGCCACACCCACTGTTTTAACGTGGTGAGATGTATTCCACGCTGGGCATGCATATTCAGCAACAGAATAGCAAAGCACAAGGGCAGATGTCATCTCTGTGTCTGGTTGTGATCCCCAGGTTGTGCCAGTCAGCTTTCATATGATATTATTTCTAGCACCCACTTTTTACTTGATATTCAAACCGTACATCTTATAAGTCAGAGCATGGTCCATTGATAAAGATATTGAACAGCAGTGGGCCCAGGACGAAGACTTGAGGCACCCACTGGTCACTTTTTTCTGGGATGAAGAGAATCCTTTTGGGCTCTTCAAGCAGTAACATTGTCCAGTCCACATTTTATTAGCCTCTTTGTTGTAATCTCATTTGGAACCTTGTCAAAGGCCTTACTGAAATCAAGATACAGTATGCTATATCCACAGCATATACCCTCCATATACCAACTTTGTCAGTTTTTAGAAAGAAATATATAGTTTGTCTGGCATGACTTGTTTTTGAGATCCCATGTTGATTTTTAGTGAGTATGGCATTCCTTTCTAAGTGCTTACAGATTGTCTCTTTAATGATCTGCTCCAGAATCTTTCCTGGCATTGATACCAGGCTGAGTGACAATTGCCTGGGTCCTCTTTTTTCATCTTCTGAACATCTTGGGGAAAGAACAGATTGTTAATGTAAGAGACCACAATTTCCCATAAACCTGCTACTTTAGTACTACTATCATACTGATGACAGCTTGTTCAACTTGAGCCATCTGAGGGCTTGCACGAAGACTCTAAACTATCTAGTCCGTGAGCTGCTTTTTGCTGATGATGCTGCCCTTGTCGCCCATTCAGAAGCAGCCCTGCAGCGCCTCACATCTTGCTTTGCAACAGCTGCAGAGCTCTTTGGGCTGGAAGTCAGCCTGAAGAAAATGGAAGTCCTCTACCAACCCGCAGCACAGGAAGAACACCGTCACCCCCACGTCAGCACAGGCAAATCTGTGCTTAAGTCCGTTCAGCAGTTCACCTACCTGGGAAACATCATCTCTTCAGACGCCAAGATTGATAAAGAGAAGATTCACAGATTAGCAAAGGCATATAGTGCATTCGGAAGGTTTCACAAAAGAGTCTGGAGTAATAAACACCTGAGGCAAAGCATCAAAATCAGTGTGTATAGAGCTATCGTACTGTCTATTCTCCTCTATGGGTCTGAAACATGGGTCACCTATCGCCAACACCTACGACTCCTCTAACACTTTCATTAGCGCTGTCTTTGCACAATCCTAAATATACACTGGACCGACTATGTGACGAATGTTGCTGTCCTTGAGCAAGCAGGGAACACCAGCATTGAGGCCATGCTATTGAGAACTCAGCTGTGCTGGGCAGGGCATGTCTCTAGGATGGAGGACCACTGCCTCCCAAAAATACTACTTTATGGTGAACTCGCCATGGGTCAGTGCAAGAGAGGCGCCCCCAGAAAGAGATATAAGGACTCCCTGAAGCAACATCTCAGGCGTGGCCAGATTGATCACCAACAATGGTTCACCCTGGCCTCACATCGGGAGGTGTGGAGACGCACTATCCACAATGCTGTGGCCTCTTTCGAGAAGTCTCGAAGAAAAACATCAACACATCAGGCATGTAGCCAGGGGGGGCTTGGGGGGCTTCTCAGGGTGGTCCACGAGAAGGCCTTACTGGTGCATTATTTAAACTGTTATGTTTATTCATATCATGATCTGATCGCCATGCTCAATATATCCCATATTCATGGGGGTATTGGGATAACAATACAAAAGGTTTGTTAGGGTAGATCCCCTCCCACTCAGACTCAGCGCCTCCCAAATCAAACTCAGCCCCTCCTGAATCAAAATCCTGGCTACCACCCTGCAACACAGAAAGGATCGCAACTTGGAAACAACATCACCCAATGAGACTTTCTGCTGTGCTTTCTGCAACTGGACTTACCTATCTCAGATTGGCCTTCTTAGTCATCAGCGTGCTTGTAGAAAGCGTGGGATGAGTCCTTCCTGAATCTTCGTTCGCGAAGAAAAGCCAAGAAGAAGCCTCTTTAGTATTTTTCAAAACCAGATCAACATAGTGACTTGAGAAAAGGAGAGGCAAATCCCTGCCCCCTTCTCTAGCTGTGTTGTGGTCTGCTACTCCCAAAGTTTTGGGTTACACCTCCCAATAAGCCTCCGTGAGCATGCAACATTGTCTCTGGGCTAAAGTGTAGGACTTAGACTGGAGAAACCTGCACTTAACCCTGCTCAAATTTCCATGTAGGCGTAATGGTCATACTAGGCCAGTCCTTCTTTCCTAGCTTTCCCTTCTTCAAAGGATGGTTGTGATAATGAATGGGAGAAGAAGTGGGAACAAAGCACCCTACCCCTATATCAATGGGGTAAGCATGGAGTCAAACTGTTATAATGTGTATAATTCCTTTACTTTGAAATGTCATTTGAATCAAGAAGGCTGTTTCACCTCTCCTTCTGTTTTCCTTCCCTTCGTTTTTGGGTTGTCAACTTTTAGCAGGACTTGGCTTTATTTAATTATATACAGGTTCTGTGTCCATGGAAAAGGCTATTTAAAAATAATGAACCTTCAACCATTTTTAACAAAGGAGGACATAGAGTTGCTCTTGCTAAAAAAAAATATTAAACTTTAAATCAGCAGGAGCAGGTAATTTAAATTTGACTCTTAAGGGAATAATCCTGAAGAGCTTTGGTACCCTAGATATTAATTAAATCAGACCTTGGAAGCCAGGGAGATTTCTCCTTTGTCAAGGAAAGAGAATGAAGTCCCAATATTTTATTCTACCTTCATTCTGGCAAAAAAAAAAAAAGAAAAGTAGAATGGATAACTCGTGGGTCTCATAAAATATTGGACTAAATCTTACACTACTCCGTAAATCACAACAGAACTTTCACTGCTAAAGCGTTCCACGTGGATGTGATGCCACACAAGGTAAATGTTCATTTACTGGTCAGATTATAGCATTCAGGTAAACCAGGGGTGCTCATTATGGTGATCGGGAGCACCTAGGTGATCTTCAGCCCTCTTCCAGGTGATCTTTGGGCCTCACCAGCCGGATGGCTCGCTCCTGCCCTGCGGCGCACGTGTCCTCCCGCCGCCGCCTTCGTGAGGCTTCTTTTGCCAAAATGAGGCTTTAGTGGGCGGGCCCTGGCGCCGTCTTGCCACGCACGGTGTGGTGACATGACCTCCCCTTGGTTGCTGCTGGGAGCAAGGCGAGGCATGCGCACGGATAGAATGCGAGGCTGTGGGAGGGATGGAGGGAATGTGTGTGCATGTGTGAGAGAGAGAGCCAAGGAGAGAAGAAAGAAATCCGAAGAACTTTTACAGATCCTTTTGGCAGGCAGGCAGGCGGGCGCTGGAAGGAGAGAGGGAGAGAGAGAGAGAAAGAGGCGAAGGAGGCCGGGCAAAGTGGGGCAAAGCCAAGCAAGCCCCGCTGCAAACCCTGCTGCTGCCCTCGGGACTCCCATTCCAAGCCGAGACCTGGGCGAGCGAGCTGTGTGGGGCTGCTTTCTTTCCTTGGTTAGGGGCGAGGGAGGGAGGGCTGTGCCGTGTTCCTGGGGCTGAACCCAAGGAGGAGGGGGCTGCGGGGATGGAGACTCCACTTGCTGCTGCTGCTTGTGCCCTTGCCGCCTTTCTCCGCCTTGCCCTCCCTCGCCCTCGAAGGAGAAAGGCAGCGAGGGCCTACGGGAGAGAGAGAGAGAGAGGGAGAGGGAGAGAGAGAGGGTGGCTCTTCAGAGCCGGCTAGGAAGAGCCCCCCTCTCTCTCTCTCTCTCTCTCTCTCTCTCCTGTGGGCATGGACTGCAACCAGTGGGAGGGGTCCTCCTTCCTGCCAGCCGTCCACTTGGGCCTTCTTTCTGAGTGACACCCTCGAAAGGAAGGAAGGAAGGGCGCCCCCCCCCCTGCTGCATCTGTCACTTTGGGGAAGCACCTCTTCCACTCTTCCTTCTCCTGCCCAGGTAAGGAAGCCTCGGGAGCTGCCGTGGGGAGGCTCCAGCCTCACGTGGGTCCCTCTCTCGGTTGAGTTTCCCGGCCCAGGCAGCAGCCAGGCGGCCCCTCTTCCCAGCCCTGCGCCTTCCGAGCTGCCGACGAAGCCATATCTGGCCGGAGCGCTGGCGGGTGCGCCTATAAATACCCTCCTGCTGCGTGCGTGCGTGGGAGGAGCCTGCTGTGCAAGCAAGAAGCAGGATGGGATAGGCACTTCCTGCTTCGTGAAAGCACGCAGCAGGAAGGAGGAAGGCAACAAAGACATTAAGAGAGAGAGAGCGCGCAGGCAAGGAGGATCCCCTTCCCGGGTGCGCACGGAGGCGAATTCGTGGGCAGGCAAGAAAGAAGCCTCGCGCGGATGGAAGGCTGCAGTAGGAGCATGCGCCCGCGTGTGTGCGCGCACGCTCACATGCGCAACAGGTGATCTTTTCAACTTGATTGTTCATATAGTAGCTCGCATGATGAAAAAGTGTGGGCACCCCTGAGGTAAACGATGCTGCACTCATTTGCCAAGTTCCTACATGGCTTCAAGGAAGTGTAAATATTTGCCAGAAGAGTTACATTATACAGTTCCCATACCAAATACACTATGTAAGTGGATCAGTAGCCAGTGCATATGGTTAATTGCACCGGGAATGTGGCGCAGCTGGCTAAGTGTCAGCTGCATAAGACCTCTCTGACCAGTAGGTCATGAGTTCGAGGCCTGCCCGGGTCGAGGTGGGTGCTCGACCTTTAAGTGTAGCCTCCTGTCGACCTTTGCATCTGTCAAGTAGGAGATAAAGGTACCACATTAAGTGGGGAGGCAAATTTTGACTGAATTATGGACCGCTATTCTCAATTACTGGCTACACCTATGCTTCTCCCCATTTGGTCTTGCCCCCTAATCATGAGAGACGACTTCCAGTCCACATAGATTAAAACAGTAGCAGCAAAAATCGCAATGCTAGGTTTCTCCCAGGGACAATTGCTAAGCATGAGATGGGACCCAGCCAAGGATCTCATTAAGCAACGGATCCTGGACATAGAGCGCCAATCCGACCTAGCCTGTTCCCCAGCCTTCATTGTTAGAGAAGCACTAGATACCTCACTGTCCCCATGGCATACCTAACAGACCTGGAGGTGCCCAAATACCGAAGGGCTTTTACCCTGGCAAGATGCCATGCCCTCCCATCGACTGTATTGGAGGGGAGGTATCAGAAGACCCCCTTCAAGCAGAGACTATGCCCCTGTGGGTCTGGTCATGTGGAAACAACTGAGCACGTGCTTCTTCAATCCATTTTCTACAGAGATCTTAGATCTAATCTCATTAGACCATGGCTTTCAAAATACCCGGGGCGCAGTGAAAAATATTATTCCACCCTCCTGCTTTCGGACTCTAACACTACAATAACTTACAGTGTTGCTAAGTTCTGTGCTGCTGCTCTTAAAATCAGACGGAGGATGATTGACACCGTAAGGCAACACCCTGCTGGGAATGCAGTTAGAGCAACATGTTACAGCTGAAATGCTATTAGACTCGCAGTGTGCCCCTCCTTTCCCCTTTAGTGCCCCCCACCAATGTTTTCGACCTCTCTCGTCAATCTCTCCCCTCCCCCTTCGGTTCCATTCCTGTTACAATATCCTGTCTTTTAAAATATATTTTATACTGATCTCTAATCTAATTTTAAATAACTGCTTACTTGTAGCAACCCTGCATTGTGACATTACTAGGGAGTTGTCCTTCCCTTCTCAGGGTGTCTGTGCCCGCTTTGTGCTGGTCAGTGACCGTAAAAAAGTTTTGTTGTTGTTGTTGACTGAATTATGAGGCCACCGCTGCGACCTGGCCACGGTGATCCAAGCCACGGTCATCTCGAGGCTCGATTACTGTAATGCGCTGTACATTGGCCTACCCTTGTCGGCAATCCGGAAACTTAAGCTGGTGCAGAACGCAGCAGCGCGCCTGCTCTCAGGAGCCGCAAGATCTGCCCATGTAACCCCACTCCTGCGCGAACTGCACTGGCTTCCAATTGAATTCCGGGTCGCCTTCAAGGTGTTAGTCTTAACTTTTAAGGCCTTATATGGTTTGGGGCCAGTGTACTTGAAGGAGCGGCTCACCCCATACGTGCCCTGAAAATCACTGCGTTCAGAGGGGCTCAACTTACTGGAGGTACCTGGTATCAAGACCTATAGGTTATCGAGCACGCGGCAGAGGGCGTTCACAGTGGCCGCACCGACCCTCTGGAACTCATTGCCTGAGGAGACGCAAGCCCTACGGGGCTTGATGGCATTTCGCAAGTCCGTAAAGACTTGGCTGTTTAGGCAGGCATTCGGCTCTGACTGATGCCTGCTATAACCTGCCACCCTGTCACGTCTTGCCGTCTGCATTATTGTTGTTCTGCTGGGATTTTATTGTTGGGAGCGGGGTTTAATTGGTTTTATAATGCTGTTTTTGTGTTTTTATCTGTGCTTTTATCTGGTTTTATTGTTGTAAACCGCTCTGGGCTCCGGAGAGAGCGGTCTACTAAATCGAATTAATTAATTAATTAATATAAATAAATTAAAAGAACTCCAGGAATGCGGAAGGAACAACAAGGGACGCTGAGAGATGAGGAGTGCATCAGCTCCCCCTGGTGGCCAGAGTTTGCCTCTGTTCGTCTATGTCAGGGCTGTCCAACTTCAACCGGCCCAGGGACCTGAATTCCGGTCACTGATGACCTGGGGGGCTGTAGGGTCTGCCCCCGGCTCCGCCTTGTCCCGCCCCCAGCTCCGCCCTCTTCCCAGCACCCTCTCCCTTTATTTTTATTTAATATTAAATATATTTAATTCCATCCTCCCCTCTCCCCTTATTTTTATTTAATATTAAATATATTTAATTCCATCCTCCCCTTATTTTAATGTATCCCATCTCCCCTTATTTCATCTTTAAATATATTTAATTTTATATTTAATACATGAGGAGAGATGGGGGAGGGAATGAGGAGCCCCCTGAGGAGCCCCCTGCTGCGGCCTACCTTTTCCAAACGCGCAGGATCCAGGAGTACCCGGACGATGAGAGAGGCAATGACCGACTGAGTCGAAGAAGGTCCTAATCGCGTCTGTGGGCCTCAGCGATCCAGTAGTAGAGTAGCCGAAGAGTATCGCAAGAATACGCAATCCACACGGGATTTCGCTGTCAACACCGGCGTGATCTCGCGTTGACAGCGAAATCCCGTGTGGATTGCGTATTCTCGCGATACTTGCTCCGAACCCGGAAGTAGTTTTTTTTTAATTTTTATTATTTGTTTTATTTTTCAATTTTTATATTTTATTAAAAAGCTTAGGGGGCTGTATGGGAGGGGCTGGGGGCCTTATACGGCCCCCGGGCCGCCAGTTGGGCAGCCCTGGTCTATGTGTAGTGTATGTGAAAAACAGCAGGAATTGTCTGCTAGTATTTGTATCTGTAATCCGCCCTGAGTCCCCTTCGGGGTGAGAAGAGCGGAATATAAATAAAGTAAATAAATAAATATTTTTTTAAAAAAAGTGTTTATTTAAATACACCGACCATATACACTACAAACGTATACACTACAAACATATACACATACACATACCTAGACAACCCACCACCCACAGTACAATTACCCCACAACCCACCCCCAATCCCACCCACCACCTTGACTTCCGTCACTAATCCACGTAGAGTTTATACACATCTTATTTAACCCTCTATATTTCTGGTTCAATAAATTCCTCTTATTTTTATTTCTTTAACTCTCCCGCAAAGTATGCTAAGACCAGTTTCCAGTTCCTTTCAAATGTTTCGTGATTTTCATATTTCAAATTGCTAGAAATCTTGGCCATCTGTGCATAATCCCATAGTTTCTCTTTCCAATTTTTGATGCTTAATTTTTTCTCCTTTTACCAATCTTTGGCAATTGTAATACGTGCAGCCGCAAAACTGTACAGACAAATTTCTCTTTCTGTTTGCTCTATTCTATCTTTTTTTTAAATAGATTTTTATTGAACATTTCCATTTTTCATACACACACATAATGGGGTAGTTCTGGGGGTGGAGGGGGGGGGGTCTGGGGTTAGGGAAGTGTGCAGGGGTACAAAAAAAGAACACACAAACAGTGACTAAAATGACTTCCCATGAGTGAGGTGAGATATTCATTGTGTCATTAAATATTGGTATTATCTCTGAAGAAATTTCCCGAGATTTCATAGAGTTCGTTGTCTCAGTTCTAAGTATATGTCTTATATAGCATTCAAATCTATGGAGAACTTGGGGTATTGTTTCTGTAAGTACTTTCTAAGGCTTGACCAGTCTGTGTTTTTCCTCCTATCCATCAGTTTTTGACTTAAAGAGTCCATCTGGATCATGTCCAGTACCTTTATAGTCCATTCCTCCATGTCCGGCGTGGTGTTCCTTTTCCAGTGCCGGGCTAAGGCAATCCTACTGCAGGCGCTCAGTATAAAAAACATTCTTTCTTGATTTTTATTGAGGTTAGGATTGGAAAGGCCCAATAGGTAGTTTTTCGGCTCCATACGGAAATTTACCTGCAGTATCTTTTGCATTTCTTTATGAACCATATTCCAATATTTCACCACTTTTTCGCATTTCCACCATTGGTGTATGTAGGTCCCTAATGCCTTTTAACATTTCGAACATACATTGGATGTTCCCTTGCTATATTTGGCCAGTTTGGCTGGGCAGAGATGCCACCTATATTGCATCTTTACCCAGTTCTCCGTGATTTCTGTTGATGGGGTATATTTTAATTTCTCTAGCCAAATTTCCTCCCACTGCTGTAGGAGTATCGAGTGGTTCAAGTCCTGTGCCCATTTGACGTGGCAATTCTTGATTTGCTCATCTTCCATCTCCCATCTCAAAAGTTGTTTATAGAAGAAACTGATGTTATTTTTTTGCCTTCTTCTAGTTGGCTCTATTCTATCTTTGAATATCCCTAATAGGCACATCCCTGGATTTTTCTTTACTTTGTTGCGAATCATTTTATTTGTTTCCTTTATTCTCCTTTCCCAATAGACCTGTACCTGTTCACAAGACCACCTTACATGAAAAAAGCCCCTTTCTTTGTTTTGCACCTCCAACATGAACCTGATTGTGAGTTGTCCATTTTGGCAACAAGGGATGGAGTTATGTAGCATCTGTAGAACATTTTATATACATTGTCTCTAATTGAGGATTTTCCACAGGTTTTCCCAAATGTCAAAATCTAAGCTTCTCCCTAGGTCTTTTGCCCATGATAACATGGAGGTCTTAACACGATTATCTTACAAGTTGTAGTGTAAGACAGTGCTTTTCAACCTTTTTTGAGCCACGACACATTTTTTACATTTACAAAATCCTGGGGCATACCACCAACCAAAATGACACAAAATGACACTCTAACACAGTAATACATATAGCTAATATGTTTTTAAATGTATTTATACACTCAGTGTGAAACCTGGACCTGTTTCGATGAACACAACATAGATATCCTGGCAGGAATGGCTGAAAGACACAAACTTCCCACACAGAACTCCCATAACCAAGAGTTTGGTGGGCATTGACCTTGGGTTTTGGAGTTGTAGTTCACCTATATCCAGAGAGCACTGTGGACTCAAACAATGTTGGATCAGGACCAAACTTGGCATGAATACTCAATATGCCCAAATGTGAACACAGATGGAGTTTGGGGAAAATAGACCTTGACATTTGGGAGTTACAGTTTCTGGGATTTATAGTTAACACACATTCAAAGAGCATCCAGAACTCTTGCAACAATGGAATTGAACCAAACTTGGCATATTGAACTCTCATTACCAACAGAAAGTACTGAAAGGGTTTGCTTGGGAATTGACCTTGAGTTTGGATGTTGTAGTTCGCCTACACCCAGAGAGCACTGTGGACTCAAACAATGTTATGTTATGTTGTTGTTTGTTTTCTATCCAGAATCACAATGTTGGAAGGAGGCTCACCACTTTAAGGTCCCTAAAACAGGCATGGGAAAACTTCGGCCCTCTGGGTGCTTTGGACTTCACTCCCACCATTCCTAACAGCCTGAGGCCCTTTCCTGCTTAAGTGGCTGAGGGGGGGAAAGGAAAAGAGCCGGAGGCTGCTAGGAATGGTGGGAGTTGGAGTCCAAAACACCTGGAAGGTCCAAGTTTGCCCATGCCAGCTTTCGACAGAGAGCTCTTCCTCCCCCTTCCCCTTCGTGCCCTTTCTTCCCCCTCCTGCCAAACACTTACTTTTTCTTCTACACTGCCGCTTTTGATCCGAGGGGGCAGTTTGAGCGTGTTCGGGAGGGGGGAGGGAGGAAGACGTGACCCGTGCGGGCGCTACTGTGCAGTCTCTCCCCAGAGCAAAGCGAGCAGAGCGAGGCTGGAAAGAAGGGAGCCCGAGTGGAGAAGAAAAAGTGTTTGGCAGGAGGGGGAAGAAAGGGTATTGGAGATTCCAATTTCCCACGGCACACCTGATGATCGCTCACGGCACACTAGCACACTGGTTGGGAAACACTGGTGTAAGATATATTTGTATAATCTGGCTATTAAGCTTTTTCCTCCTTTGTCTAATATAATCTCCAGATTTTTTTTAACTGTTCAACTGTAGTGCAGAAATAATAATAATAAACTTTATTTATACCCCACTACCATCTTCCCAAAGGGGACTCGTGGTGGCTAACATGAGGCCAAGTCCAAAAATACAATACAGCAAAATAAAATACAAAGCAGCGGAAAATTACATGACAATAAAATACATAAATAATGGAGGGGGAGGCCCTCCATTCGCCCCTTCCATTATCAAAGACCCGACTTGTGGGAACGAGGGAGAGAGCCTTCTCCTCTGTGGCCCCCCGACTTTGGAGTGCATTGCCTAGCGAGATTAGGTTAGCCCCCACCTTGGAAACTTTTAAGAAGAACCTCAAGACGTGGCTTTTCCGTTGTGCTTTCGGAGAATGATCTCACATGTCCCTTGTCATTCTCCCCAAAAAATGGGCATCCTCACATTGCACTGCCTTTGAACCTCAGTGAGTACAGAGCTATCGTACTGTCTATTCTCCTCTATGGGTCTGAAAGATGGGTCATCTATCGCCAACACCTGCTTTCATCAGCGCTGTCTTCGCACAATCCTAAATATACACTGGACTGACTATGTGACTAATGTTGCTGTGCTTGAGCAAGCAGGGATCACCAGCATTGAGGCCATGCTATTGAGAACACAGCTGCGCTGGGCAGGGCACGTCCCTTGGATGGAGGACCATCGCCTCCCAAAGATACTACTCTATGGTGAACTTGTCACGGGTCAGCGCAAGAGAGGCACCCCCAAAAAGAGATATAAGGACTCCCTGAAACAACATCTCAGGCTCGGCCAGATTGATCACCAACAATGGTCCACCCTGGCCTCACATCAGGAGGCATGGAGACGCACTATCCACAATGCTGCGGCCTCTTTTGAGAAGACACGCCGAATGGGTCTCGAAGAGAAACGACAACGCAGAAAGAATCTCAACTTGGAAACAACATCACCCAAGGAGACTTTCTGCTGTGCTTTCTGCAACCGAACTTGCCTATCTCAGATTGTCGTTTTTAGTCATCAACGCGCTTGTAGAAAGCGTGAGATGAGTCCTTCCCAAGAATCTTCGTTCGCGAAGTAATGCCGAGAGAGAACCTCCCCTATATATATATATATATATGTTTTTAATCTTATCTCATCCTTAGTTTTTGATCACTGTATCTTGCACATGTGGCCTGCTCCTTTTACTTTATTTGGTTGTTTTATTTTACTTGTAATGTTGTTTTATGTTCTTATGTTATTATATTGATATGTATTTCTGGGCGTGACCTCATGTAAGCCGCCCCGAGTCCCTTTTGGGGAGATGGTTGGCAGGGTACAAATAAAGTTTATTTATTTATTTATTTATATTATTATTATTATTATTATTATTATAAAGCAACAAGCTAAAATAAACAGTGCAAAATAACATAATGCTAAATCAAACACAATGGGCGGGCCAAATGCACAAGATGAAATGATAAAACCCTGGATGAGATGGCAGTGGGAAAAGTGTATTTGTGAGGGAGGAGCCCATAAGGGACGAATAGTGGGGAAACGCATAGAGGCAATGTGCATCACGTGACATTCTGTACACTTTAATGCAGTGTTTCCCAACCAGTGTGCCGGGGCACACTAGTGTGCCGTGAGCAATCATCAGGTGTGCCGTGGGAAATTGGAACCTCCAGGAAAGGGGGGGGGGGAGTCTAGTGTGTTGAAGTAGAAAAACCCTAAGAAACTACCTCGATAAAGGCACGAAATTACAAACACCCCCCTCCCCACCCGTTGTCTACTTGGTCTCTCCCTCTCCATGCATTGGGAAGGCCCGCCTCCCTTTCCCCAAGTAGAGACCTCCTCTTGCCTCCTGGGGGTTCTGTGTGGGAAGTTTGGCCCAGTTCTATCATTGGTGGGGTTCAGAATGCTCTTTGATTGCAGGGGAACTATACATCCCAGCAACGACAACTCCCAAATGTCAAGGTCTATTTCCCCTGAACTCCATCTGCGTTCATATTTGGGCATATTGAGTATTCATGCCAAGTTTGGTCCTGATCCAACATTGTTTGAGTCCACAGTGCTCTCTGGATATAGGTGAACTACAACTCCAAAACTCAAGGTCAATGCCCACCAAACTCTTATAGCATTTTCTCTTGGTTATGGGAGTTCTGTGTGGGAAGTTTGTGTCTTTCTGCCATTCCTGCCAGGATATCTATCTTGTGTTCATCGAAACAGGCCCAGGTTTCATACTGAGTGTATAAATACATTTAAAACATATTAACTATATGTATTATTGTGTTAGAGTGTCATTTTGTGTCATTTTGGTTGGTGGTGTGCCCCAGGATTTTGTAAATGTAAAAAGTGTGCCGCGGCTGAAAAAAGGTTGGGAAACACTGCTTTAATGCACTAATGCATACATGAACAACTCCAGTTTGCGCCAATGGGAGCTAGATATGACTTCCGCCTTGTGGAATAACAATCCCTCTGGATTTGTCAGTAATAGATGTAGGCATATGTGACTTAACAGATTGCTAGCCATGTTGTGGCAGATAGACATGCGTGTATTCACTATTATATAAGTGAATGGAGGGTGTCGCTTCAGGAAAATACCTTAATGCAAGCTGAATTTTTGGTTGCCAACAGGTTCTAGATGTGAATCAACCCCATGATGCAACATGTCTCCCCAGCACCAGCTCTGACAATGATGGCCACACAGACTGTGCCGCCTCCGCCATACCAAGAAACCCAACAGGTGAGTCTGTTATTGAATTCTTTTCCATTCCTCAATATTTGGAGATGGACTTCCAGGTTTTGAGTACTGCTCTGCAATAGAAAAAGTGGCAAACAAAGAGTAAATATGTCTCTGTCAATATATATCATGCATGGGCAAATTTCGGCCCTCCAGGTGCTTAAATGGCTGAAGGGGGGGAAGGGTCTGAGGCTATTGGGAATTGTAGGAGTTTAAGTCAGAAACACCTGGAGGGCCAACGTTTGCCCAAGCCTGGTATAGACCATATGTTCTATTTCTATATTCATTTGCTGAAAAAGATCTTGGAGTCTGCAGAACTTGCTGATTGGAAGATCGGCAGTTTGAATTCGTGGATGGGTTGAGCTCCTGTTGTTAGCCCCAGCTTCTGCCAAACTAGTAGTTCAGAAACATGCAAATGTGAATAGATCAATAGGTATCCTGTCAGCTGGAAGGCAACGGCGCTCCCTGTAGTCATGCTGGCCACATGACCTAGGAGACGTCTACAGACAACGCCGGCTCTTCAGCTTAGAAATTGAGATGAGCATCATCCCCCAGAGTCGAACACAGCTGAACTTAATGTCAAGGGGAAACCTTTACCTTGACCTTTTATTAATGTGGTCTTGATCCTGTATAAGGTAAGAGGGGAGGGGACGGGATGGGACGGGGCTATTCTTCTCTCTCTCTCTCTCTCTCTCTCTCTCTCTCTCTCTCTCTCTCTCTCTCTCTCTCTGATTTTATTGTTGTGATCTGACTAAGACATTATCAGTCCTGATTTTTTAGAAACTGGCTATATAAGACCTTATAGAGGGGATAGCAATACAGGAGTTTGCACTAAGACACTTTACTCTTGATCTCCAATTGACATCTATTGGCAACCTAGTCCTTGTTTTGCAACTTTTACAGTCTTTGCACATCCTTTTTGAACTTTTTTTTAGCACTTTATGAAAACTTCCTGCACTTTATGGGCTCTAATGTCCTTATGATCTACGCCCAGGATGCCCCCTAGCTCGTTGCACTTTGCACTTTCGTTTGCACTTAGTGGGGTTTGGGGAGGACTGGAGGGGGCCGGAGACTGCAGGAGGGGGGAGGGAGATAAATGGGGAAGAATGCCAATTTTTAATCAAGATAAAAAAAATCAAGTAATTACTTTGGTGTCTCAAAAAGGAATTGGAGTTGATGGTTGTTTGGAGGTTTATTTATTTATTTATTATTTCGCATTTGTCTGTCGCCCCCAAACGGCTCGGGGCGACTTACAACAGTTCATAAAATACAATTGTCAGATAACTCATAAGCCACAGTAATACCATTAAGATGGAATTACAATTAGAACAGATGAAACAAGAAATGGAGTCGCAGTGGGCTGACAGCTAGGCGGTGCGAGCTACAGTTTAGCTAACTTCGTAGGCTTGTTGGAACAGCAATGTCTTAACTGCTCTCCTGAACGGGAGGAGGCCCTGGGTGGCACGGATGCCGGCGGGCAGTGCGTTCCACAGGGTTGGGGCTGCAACAGAGAAAGCCCGGCGGCGGGTTGCGGACAGATGGTAGGTCCTCACATTTGGGATGACCAGGAGGTTTAGCTCTTCGGAGCGCAGTGATCTGGTGGGATGATATGGGACAAGGCGATCCCGCAGGTACACTGGCCCCAGACCATGTAAGGCCTTAAAAGTCAGGACTAACACTTTGAACGCAATCCGGCATTCAATTGGGAGCCAGTGCAGTTCGCGCAGGATTGGCGTGATGTGGTGGCCAATCGGGACCCCCGCCAGGAGTCGCACTGCGGCGTTCTGCACCAGCTTGAGTCTCCGGATTACCGACAGAGGAAGGCCAATGTAAAGAGCGTTACAGTAGTCCAGCCTCGAGATGACCGTGGCTTGGATCACTGTGGCTAAGTCGCGCCGGGACAAATAGGGGGCCAGCTTCCTCGCCTGGCGAAGATGGAAAAATTGGGGGGGAAAGATGGAAAAGGTTGGGGGGAGTTCTATTAGCCCCCCACATAGAACCAATATGGATCACAATTCCAGTAAGGAGACGTTGAGGACCTGTTTTATAGATTTTATGGTTTTTATATCTTTAATGTTGAACTGTGTTATAACTGTTTTTATCATTGTTTTTAACTGTACCCTGTTGTTATGACATTGAATCATTGCCGATTGTGAACTGCCTTGAGTCGCCATTGGCTGAGAAAGGCGGTATAAAAATGTAGTAAATAAATAAATAAATAAATTGTTAAAAAAACATCTGATTACCTGAAGGAAACTTTTCAGACATAGAAAAATAATCCCTATGGAAAGAATGCTAAAGAGGTGTTTGTTGATGACTGTTCGTTACTGGCCCCTAGGGCTGGTTGATCCATTAAAAAATTGTTTTCATTGGGGGGGGGGGGGTGAGCCGTTGTTGTTTCGAAATGGAAAGTGTTCCGAAAAATTTTGGGAAAATTTCGAAATTGATTTGTATTTAATTACGAAATGTGATATTATTTCGTTATTGGTGCCACGCATACGCAGTGCGCAGGGAATGCCTGCCTCCACGCCCCCTCGCCAGCTCAGAATCAACGTGGGTTGATTCTCAGCTGGCAGGAGGGATACTGTGCATGCCCTCCATGCCTCCTCGCTAGCTGAGAACCAATGCTGGTTAAAGATAACCCGCGTTGTTTGTCAGCTGGCCAGGGGAGAGTGGAGGGCAGCACTTCCACTCTCCCCTTGCCAACTGACAATCAAGGCGGGTTAATGATAACCCGCATTGGTTGTCAGCTGGTGTTGCACCTCAGATCTGGACATACCCCCCTAGATCACACACACAAGCAAATCTCTGTAAAATACTTTTATTTAGAATAAGAATAGTCCAAAGGATGAAAGAAGTAATGCAGAAAGTGTGTCCAAAGGTAAAACTTGTAAAGTCTTTAAACTGGAGTAAATCCCAAGGAAAGCAAATCCAAAACACATGGCAGGCCGCTCTGGCGGCCGAAACAGGAACTTAGAGTCCAAAGCAAATCGTGGCAACTGTCAAACGGGAACGTAGCTCGGCAGGGCAAACCCGCTCCTGCAGCCAACTTGAACCTGGGAGCTTAAGCATGAACAATCCAAGCCAAACGTAGCTTCAGCTCTGGCGAGATCTTCCCCGGGCCAGTCTCTTAAAGGAATCTATTTTCTGTGGGACCACTGAATCCCCCTTCACAAATTCCAATCCCTCTGGGAGGATCTGGCCCTAGCCCTTCTATCAAAATCTAACAACTCGTTAGCGGGCCCAGGTGGACTCATACCTTGCTGAGAAAGCTCTTCCTCCCTATTTCCCAGGAGCTCAGCTGGCAAGGGAGTGAAGTTCCCGTGAGAGTCAAGGTTACTGGAGTTCTCGCTAGCTGTCTCGAAACTGATTTCCATGGAATCTTCATTAACCCCTTCCTCGGGCCAATACCCATGCAGCCAGTCATTATCCCAAGACAAATCCCCATTTGCAGAAATGTCCCCATCTAGCCATTCATCCTCCCCATCCTGGCCCTGATTCACTGGCACCACTGGTGCCTGTCTCTGACCACTAGGTTGGGGCATCACACTGCTAGGCTGGAACACCACAGCTGGCCAGGGGAAAGTGGAGGGCAGCGCCTCCACTCTCCCCTCGCCAACTGACAATCAAGGCGAGTTAAAAATAACCCGCGTTGCTTGTCAGCTGGCCAGGGGAGAACATAAGAACATAAGAAGAGCCATGCTGAATCGGACCTCAGCCCATCTAGTCCAGCATTCTGTATCACACAGTGGCCCCCAGTTGTACACAGCGATCTCGAGCAGAAGGGAGGGCAAAACCCTGACCTGCTCCCGACCCCCCACAACCAGTACCCAGGGAAATCCTGCCTACCTCAACCAACTCCGAGGTGGCACTTGAATGTCATTATCAGTAACTACCGATACACTTGGTATCCATGAATCTGTCTAATCCTGCCTTGAAGTTGTTCAGGCTGACAGCTGTCACAACCTCTTCTGGAAGTGAGTTCCATAACCCAATGACCCCCTGGGTGAAGAAATATTTCCCTTTATTAGACCTAATTTTCCTACCTTGGAGCTTCAGGGAGTGCCCTCTAGTCCTAGTGTTTTGTGACAAAGAAAATAACTTTTCTTTATTCACCTTTTCTATCCCATGCATGATTTTATACACTTCGATCAAGTCACCTCTTAGACGCCGTCTTTCAAGGCTGAAAAGACCAAGGCGTTGCAACCTGGTTTCATAAGGGAGCCGCTCCATCCCTTGGATCATTTTTGTTGCCCTTCTTTGTACCTTTTCCAGTTCTGTCAGATCCTTCTTAAGGTGCGGAGACCAGAATTGTACACAGTACTCCAAATGTGGCCTTACCATAGATTTGTAGAGAGGTAATACAACATTTGCTGACCTATTTTCGATTCCCTTTCTGATCATGCCAAGCATAGAATTTGCTTTTTTCACTGCTGCTGCGCACTGGGTTGACATCTTCATTGAGCTGTCCACCAAGACCCCAAGATCCCTTTCCTGGTTTGTCTCAGAAACCGTGGACCCCATCCATTTGTAGGTGTAGTTGGGGTTCTTTGCCCCGATGTGCATGACTTTACACTTGTTTAGGTTAAAATGCATTTGCCACTTTGTTGCCCATTCACTCAATTTCGAGAGATCTTTCTGGAGCTCTTTACAGTCAGTTTCATTCTCCACTCTCCCCTGGCCAGCTGAGAACCAACACAGGTTAAAGATAAGAAAGAGCGGAAATAAAAACGACATAATAACGCACCCTTTACTGAAATGGCGGACCCGGTTTTGATTTAGAAACGTCATTTCCTGGTTGCTGGCCAAGGGTCAAATTAGGATCTAAATAGATTTTAATACAAAATAATAACGGTTTTCTAAGGTTAACGATCAGAGATATCCACCCCTACTGGCCCCACTTGTCCTGCTCATTGTGCAAAACCTGCTGGATCAGAATGTACACTGAGTCTGGAGTCACTCTCTTCTGTGCCCAGTGCCACATTTACACAATTCACACAATGTACACGAGGAGCAGAGAAGAAGTTTAAAAGTGATTCCTGTCTCCTCTTCCCCCGACTCTGCACATCCTTCCATCCTTATGTGTAATAGCCAGTCATCCTGTTTAGTTCCCATCTTAAAATACAGAACTGGAGCTTCAGAAGTTGCTTCTTTCAAGACATTGGCATGAATAGAAGAGGCATTCTTTGATTGGCATTTACATTACTTGAGAGAAAACCGCTCCAGAGCCGGGAGGGGATGGAGGGAGGCTGTCCAGCTGAAAGGAGATACTGCTGCATTCCCAAGTTAATGCTCTTCTTGGAGAACTGTAAAAGATACGAGCCTATAAAAGACAGCTGTAGTCTCTCAGAGACTGTGACACATACCTGCCACAAACTAAGTCGATCATGGCAAAGCCCTTGGGCCACTAACATTTGAGCCACTGACTTTCGGAGGTCTCTGTGTTTTTTATTCCAGAGGTTAAGAGCAGATTCTTGCAATAGTTTGGGATCGCTTTGAAGTTCAGAGTCTTATGAGCATGATGAAATCAATCTTGCAATGCAGGTGCAATGACTATGTGACCAACACTTCGAAAATATCATTATAGAAAAAAATATTTATTTATTTATTTAAACTTTTGTATCCCAATCTTCTCACCTCCGAAGAGGGACTCAGACCAGCCTTACAGCAAAAATTCAATGCCATGATACACATTAAAACAATATACAACACTAAAAAGTTAAAATACATTTAGATAAAATACATTAAATACATTTGCAACCCGAAAGACAGTTGCATCTGTCAAGTAGGAAATGTAGGTACCACTTGTGTGGGGAGGCTAAATTTAACTGATTTACGAGGCCGTACAATCTCTCCAGGAAGTACACAAAAAGAATGAAGGAATGCGACAGCTCCCCCTGGTGGCCAGAAGCTGGAATGTTAAATTGCCTCTATGTCGGTCTATATATGTTGTATGTCAAATGGCATTGAATGTTTGCCTGTATATGTGCATTGTGATCTGCCGTGAGTCCCCTGCGGGGTAAGAAGGGCGGAATATAAATGATGTTAATTAATTAATTAATTAAAGCCAAATCGCCAGTTAAAATAAATTTCACCTCAATGCATATATGTGGTCAATTAACTTTTGTCTAAACACAGTCTCGGTCCCATATAAATTTTTGGAGAAAATTCTTAAAGTTGAATTAGTAGGTTCTGCAAGCGCAGTCTATTGCAGCCCATTGCTATTCTGGAACTGACAACTAAAGCGCTCCTGAAAGATGTCGATTCAGAAGGAGGAGAGTCCACCACCATTGGAGGCAGTCTATTCCATTGTAGAACAGCAAGGAACCGACACAAGCTGCATCGGAAAAAGCCCATGAGATACATAAATCGTCATAGGGCTTGTTCTCCAATATAGTATTTAGATCCAGGGATGTCATGCTACCCCTGGTCAGACCACACCAATTGAAGGGAGATGTTGACAAACCAGAAGGTGTCCAGAGGAGGGAGACTAAAGGGTCAAGAACAAGTCATATGAGGAGCAGTTTAAACAGCTGGGCATGTTTAGCCTGCAGAAGAGAAGGCTGAGAGGAGACATGATGTATAAATATGTGAGGGGAAGTCAAAGGGAGGAGGGAGCAAGCTTGTTTTCTGCTGCCCTAGAAATTAGGATGCAGAACAATGGCTTCAAGCTGTTGGTGCAGGGAATGATGTGAGTTGTAATCCTCTGCTCTGCACAGCGGAAGTTGTGCATGGATGGACTTACAGACAATGAGCAACATGGGGAAACAAAAGACCTCTGTGTCTTTCATCGCAATGGCTAATGGCCAGAGGGCTAATTTATTTATATATTTATTTACTTTATTTATTTACTTTATTTATATTCCGCTCTTCTCACCCCGAAGGGGACTCAGAGCGGATTACAGGTACACATACTAGCAGACAATTCCTGCTGTTTTTCACATACAAACATATAGACGAACAGAGGCAAACTCTGGCCACCAGGGGGAGTTGACGCACTCCTCACCTCTCAGCATCCCTTGTTGTTCCTTCCGCATTCCTCAGTGTTTCGAAACCTGCCTCCCCACTTAAAGGTTCCTTCTTTGGAAGCTTTTAAACAGAGGCTGGATGGCTATCTGTCGGGTGTGCTTTGAATGCAATTTTTCAAAGGTGGCTTTGATAAGACAGATTGTTAATCGTGTCAAAATAAACTATTAGGCCACAAAGTGTTCATTTTGGGTTATTAAATACAACTTTTTAAGAACTGAAGTATAGGAACCTGATAAAATCTATCACACCATCTGCAGTTTCTAAGAAAGAGCATCGAGATACAACCTATAGCGAGGAGGAAAGGGTGAAGGGGGAGAAAGGAAGGAAGGAAGAGGGAGAATGGAGGAAAGAAGGAACGGGAGAGAGGGAGGGAAAAGAAAGGAGAGAAGGAAATAATGGAAGAGGAAGGAAGGAAGGAACGAAGACGGAGCGAGGAAAGAAGGTAGAGAGAGAGGGAGAAAAAGAATGAAAGAAAAAGAGAGGAAAAAAGAAAGTAAGAGAAAGGAAGGAAGGAAGAGGGAGAATGGAGGAAAGAAGGAACAGGAGAGAGGGAGGGAAAAGAAAGGAGAGAAGGAAATAATGGAAGAGGAAGGAACGAACGAAGACGGAGGGAGGAAAGAAGGTAGAGAGAGAGGGAGGAAAAAGAATGAAAGAGAAAGAGAGGAAGAAAGGAAGGAAGGAAGAGGGAGAATGGAGGAAAGAAGGAACAGGAGAGAGGGAGGGAAAAGAAAGGAGAGAAGGAAATAATGGAAGAGGAAGGAAGGAAGGAACGAAGACAGAGGGAGGAAAGAAGGTAGAGAGAGGGAGAAAAAGAATGAAAGAAAAAGAGAGGAAAAAAAGTAAGAGAAAGGAAGGAAGGAAAGGGTGAAGGGGGAGAAAGGAAGGAAGGAAGAGGGAGAATGGAGGAAAGAAGGAACGGGAGAGAGGGAGGGAAAAGAAAGGAGAGAAGGAAATAATGGAAGAGGAAGGAAGGAAGGAACGAAGACGGAGGGAGGAAAGAAGGTAGAGAGAGAGGGAGAAAAAGAATGAAAGAAAAAGAGAGGAAAAAAGAAAGTAAGAGAAAGGAAGGAAGGAAAGGGTGAAGGGGGAGAAAGGAAGGAAGGAAGAGGGAGAATGGAGGAAAGAAGGAACAGGAGAGAGGGAGGGAAAAGAAAGGAGAGAAGGAAATAATGGAAGAGGAAGGAAGGAACGAAGACGGAGGGAGGAAAGAAGGTAGAGAGAGAGGGAGAAAAAGAATGAGAGAAAAAGAGAGGAAAAAAGAAAGTAAGAGAAAGGAAGGAAGGGGGAGGAGTTTGCGGTGCCAAGGCGGACCTTGGTGTCGACATCGATGAGGCAGTCCCTCTGGAAGGCGTCGAAGAGGCAATGGCTCTTGAATTGCCTGACGATGAAGGCGATCAGCTGAGCGTCCCCCAGGGGCAGCGAAACCGGGTCCACAGCGCCAGGGCCAGGCCCGCCTCCGCTGCCTCTCCCGAGGCCCGTGGCAGAGGATGAAGCGGAAGACGAGGATGAGGTGCCGCTGCCAGGCTCCGCCATCCCCTGCAAAGAGAGCGCAGTGCCCGAGAGCAGCGGTGGATGAGGAAGAGGCGGCAATGGCAGCACAGAAGCAGCAGTCGCAGCGCATTTGCATCACTCCTCCCCACAGCATGCTGGGAAACCGAGGCCCGGGCTGCTCTGAAGAGCCAGATGCAATCATGAAAAGAGCCACATTTGGCTCCCGAGCCATAGGTTCCCTACCCCTGCCATAAAGTGTCGACACAAATATGTCTGAAAGTTACAAGCCTGAAAAGGGGAAAAGGAGAAGAGAAAAGGTGGGAGAGGAGAGTCTGTGAGGACTTTGATAACTTCTTGTCTCAAAGCTAGTCTAAAAACCCAACTTTAGGGGTTTTTTTTAAAGGTAATTTTAAAATCAACATTTTCTTTCATGTTCCTTTTTTGCCATGCCCATGCTTCCAGTGTGCATAGGTACAGATTTATGAAACATTCAGCTTTACAGCCAGCCTTTGCCTGCGGCCAGAGCCCAGTTCAGGCTCAGCCCCAGAAGCTGTTTGGAATGGCACAGGTTCAGGAATGGCATATGTGAAGCAATGTCAAGGAGGGAGGGCCCAGCTGTCCCTCGCGCTGAAAGTGTAACACTAGATACCTACCAAGCATTTAAATATAGGGCACGGTTTTCCAAACAAGAGGATCTAACTACTGAGCAGGCATGATACTTTTTTTAAATAGAAATTCTGGGTGAGACCTAGAAATGACCTACAACAAAGACTGCTTGCAAGATATTAATAATAATAATAATGCTTTATTTACCATATATATTTGAGTGTAAGCCAACCCGAATATAAGCTGAGGCACCTAATTTTACCACAAAAAACTGGTAAAGCTTATTGATTTGTGTATAAGCTGAGGGTGGGGAAATTTTAAAAAAAATAAAAATAGATACCAATAAAATTATCATATATACTCGAGTATAAGCCGGGTTGGGGGGGGGCAGCTTTTTCAGCCTAAAACGTGCTGAAAAGTTGGCTTATACTCAAGTATATATGGTATGTATTGCTGGAGGCTTTCATGGCCGGAATCGCTGGGTTGTTGTGTTTTTTCCGGGCTGTATGGCCATGTTACAGAAGCATTCTCTCCTGCTGTTTCACCTGCATCGATGACAGGCATCCTCAGAGGTTGTGGTCTGCCCCCAGTGTGCAGCAGGTTAAACCACTGAGCTGCTGAACCTGCTCACCAGATATTGTGGGATTTTCTACCTTGATATTATGAGATATAGGACTGTGTGGAATGGCCCTTAGAGAGGGATTGCAGAAGGCAATGGAGACATTTGGGCTTCCTGTGGTTTACAGTGCCCCCTGGTGATGCAGCGGGTTAAACCGCTGAGTTGCTGAACTTGCTGACAAAAAGGTTGGCGGTTCAAATCCTGTAAGCCCCAGCTTCTGCAAACCTAGCAGTTTGAAAACATACGCATGTGAGTAGATCAATAGTAGATCAATAGGCATTGCTTTGGCAGGAAGGCAACGGCGCTCCATGAAGTCATGTTGGCCAGATGACCGTGGAGGTGTCTATAGACCAGGGGTGGGCAATTATTTTTTCCAAGGGGCCACACGAGAACCAAAAAATATTATGGAGGACTGCACCTAAAGGCTGAACTACATTCTAATCTACATTATTTATTTATTTATTATATTTACTATATATTACACATCATTAAAATGTACATATTAATATATCAAGAAATATTCATATATTATTAGTATTAATATCATAATTATTATATTATAATATATATAGACATTATAATATATTGAAATTATAATATAATATAACATTATATTATATTATTTATTATATTATTATAAAATTATTATTAAAAATAATAAAAACCACTAAAATGAAATAAAATGAAATTCAAGAAGACAAGGTGTGAACCAAGATGGAGGCTGACATCCTCAAGAGAGGAAGGATCCCAAGATGGAATGGCCCAATGGACCCAGCCCAGAAGATGACAAAGCAGACCCAGCCGCCGTCACAGCAGAGCAGAGCAGAGCAGCAGACGATCAGAGGCTGCAGGCCTCTGCCCGCTCTCGCCTCCAGCCATTCCGTCAGAGGCGTTCCCGATCGGCTGATCGCCCTGCCATGGAGTGCATGCTATCCTGGGAGACGATCCGGGCCTGCAGCGGGAGCAGTCTGCGACCTGTGGCGGCTGATCATCCTGGCGAACCGGAAGGCTTCCGAGTAGCCAGGGCGATCAGCCGCCACAGGTTGCCGACTGCTCCCGCTGCAGGCCCGGATCGCCTCCTGGGATGGCAGGCACTCCGAAGTCACCACTCCTCCGATCGTTCTCCGGAGCGGCGGGCTGTCTGCCGACGCAGGCCCCACAGCCCGCGATGGGATTTTTGCAAGAGGAAGCGGCAGTCCTTCCTCTTGCAAAAATGGCCCCGCCCCTGACGCCCTTCTCCCCAGGCCGGTCAGAATCGGCCAGCGGGCTGCATCCAGCCCACGGGCTGTAAGATGCCCAGGTCTGAAATAGACAATGCCGACTCTTCAGCTTAGAAATGGAGATGAGCCCCACACCTTAGAGTTGAACACAACTAGATTTAATGTCAAGGGGAAACTTTTACCTTTTTATCCTATGTAAGAAGGTACTTCTCACATCACAGAAGTGGCAAAAAAAAAACCAAGAGCGTTAACTAACCACTTCCAAATTTCTATGCTTTCCAAGAGGCCAGATGCTGACCGATCATGCTGACCGATCCAAACTACTGTATGTAATTGTTTTGCCCTTCCCAACACAAGGCATTATTGCTGATATTTCCAGTAGTACAGCCTCAAATTTGAATATTATTGTCACCATGGAGAGCCCGAGGAAGCTGGAGGCTATGCAATGGAACATGACTTTCTGGCTAAGCCTTATGCTTCGGCACATAACCTGAATGCCTCCTTTCCTGTTAATTAAGGCTAACAGCTTTCAATTGGCGAGTCTCGTTATTTTAGAAGAGCCTAACAGCTTTAGGATTAAGTTTACTGGCCCCAAATTGTTGGAATCCCTCCATAACTGCTACAAGCCAGCAGCTGGGAGAAGTTTAGGGTTGAAGGGGATTAGCTGCTAGCTGCATAGGAAACCTCAGGAGTTACAAAAGAATGCAGATTGAGGGTTAGTTAAGTGTGAAGAGCCTAATTTAATTCACATTATACTGTGGATCAACAAATCACAGCTGCTGAAAGGAGCCCCATGGCTAGTCATTGGACCAAACACTTTCATGTCCCAAGAGAAAGCAATCACTGCCTCAAACATTCATTTCTGAATTGGCCAAGGGTTTGCCAAACGTACTACCAGCATTTCAGTAAAGGAGCTTTTAGAGTCTCGTAACAGATCTATTGCAAATAGCTGCATCACTGGAAAACTATGAAGAAACGCTAGGAAGAAATGTGATTCCCTCCCCAGGAGGATTGGGATTCATTTTCCTTGAAAGCTCAACAGCTAATGCACACGCTAGTCATGATGGGTCAAGATAAATTGGAAGCGAATTTGGGAATATACCCTGAAGTAGGCATGATGACTTTGCCAGATGCCGAAGTCTTCCTTTTACAAAAGAGGAATTTTAGCATGCCTCCCTTATTATTATTAATATTAATATTAATATTAAACTTTATTTATACCCTGCCACCATCTCCCAGAAGGGACTCGGGGTGGTTTACATAAGGCCAAGCCCAACGACACAGCAATAAAAACAACACAGCAGAAAGTAAACAATACGATCAATCTCTCTCTCGGCATTACTTCGCGAACGAAGATTCTTAGGAAGGACTCATCCCACGCTTTTTACAAGCGCGTTGATGTCTATACGGTTTTGGCCCAGCTTACTTGTCCGAACGCGTCCCACCTCGTAATCTAAGATCATCCGGGGAGGCCCTGCTCTCGCTCCTGCCTACTTCTCAAATGCGGTTGGTGGGGACGGGAGATAGGGCCTTCTCGGTGGTGGCTACCCGTCTGTGGAATGCGCTCCCTATTGATATACGATCTACCTCATCCCTCCTAACATTCAGGAAAAAAGTGAAATCCTGGTTATGGGACCAGGCGTTTGCACATTAGCACGATACAGCACTTGGATTGAAATGGCAAACTGGTGGACATGACCTAAGGCTTCTATTATGGACGGAATACTGTTTTTAACTTATGTGAATGTATAGGATGTATTTTAATGCTAATTGTATTTTAATGTATTTTAATGTTAACTGCATTTAATGTATTTTAATTTCTAACTGTTTGGGGTTTTATCATATGTTTACTGTGTTTTGGCCATTGAATTGTTGCCGTTGTGAGGCTGCTCTGAGTCCCCCCTTGGGGGTTGAGAAGATCCGGGGTAGAAATGGTGGAAATAAATAAATAAATAAATAAATAGGCCAATCTGAGATAGGCAAGTCCGGTTGCAGAAAGCACAGCAGAAAGTCTCCTTGGGTGATGTTGTTTCCAAGTTGCGGTTCTTTCTGCGTTGCCGTTTCTCTTCGAGATCTCGAAAGAGGCCGCAGCATTGTAGATAGTGCGTCTCCATGCCTCCCGATGTGAGGCCAGGGTGGACCATTGTTGGTGATCAATCTGGCCGAGCCTGAGATGTTGTTTCAGGGAGTCCTTGTATCTCTTTTTGGGGCGCCTCTCTTGTGCTGACCCGTGAAGAGTTCACCATAGAGTAGTATCTTTGGGAGGCAGTGGTCCTCCATCCTAGAGACGTGCCCTGCCCAGCGCAGCTGTGTTCTCAATAGCGTGGCATCTATGCTGGCGATCCCTGCTTGCTCAAGAACAGCAACATTCGTCACATAGTCGGTCAAGTGTATATTTAGGATTGTGCGAAGACAGCGCTGATGAAAGCGTTTGAGGAGTCATAGGTTTTGGCGATAAGTGACCCATGTTTCAGACCCATAGAGGAAAATAGACAGTACGATAGCTCTGTACACACTGATTTTGGTGCTTTGCCTCAGGTGCTTGTTGCTCAAGACTCTTTTGTGAAGCCTTCCAAATGCACTATAGAAAGGTTGAGAACCACTGCATTCATACATATATCTTTCTGTTTAATTGCTATTTAAATTTTTTTTAAAAATAATAATTTCTAGGGGGCGGTGAGTAATTTTTTTTCTGGAAAGGGGGCTGTAAAGATGCTATTCAAATGAACCAGCTGGACAGGGTGGACCCTCTTTTCCTGATCCCACCGCTGCCACTAATTTGTAACGATGAGGTCACTACGTATCTGACCTAATGTAAAAGGGTGTTGTATAACTTTAATTTAAGGATCCCTTAAATATGAAGAGATTAGCCACCAGATTGTGAGAACTGTTGTTGTTATCAGTTATCTAGGAGGGTCTGTCACCAATTATTGTGGGACTTCAAACTGTGTAACAAGACAGGTTAAAAACACTTTCCTGTCTTGCTTTACTCTGAGACTTGACTTTTAAAATACGGAACAGAGAGAGATTGTTGATGAAAAGAACAATAACAGTTTATTTATAGCTTGGCACAAAAGCGTGATGGATACGTTATAACTTCTTAGAGGCTCAACTCATCATGGTTACGTTGATATTGTAGAAGATACAAAGTATAAGATGTTTGACTGTTACTATTACTCAGTTAGATCAGTATGTAACTATCTCACACACAGACCCTCTCTCCTCCTATAGGCACCTTGCCTATCTCTAGCCCTCAGGCTCTATACGAACAGACTGGCTCGCAAGCTCAGCCTACTAGAACTGTCTCTCTACAGCTCCAAAACCAGACTGCCCTCAGAACCCGCTCTCTCCTAGAGCTGGGCTGACAGTTAAACTGTCAAAATTCAAACTTCCCCAGAATTCTATTCTTGGCTGTGGCAGAAAGCTGTTGACTCCACCCACCTCTGCCTTCCAGCCATGTTGCTATGACAACTCTTCCCCAAGGTGGGCCTTCACTGAAGAAGTGCACCTTCCCTAAACATCTAAACATCTCAATACATATTCAATCCTCAATCCTATAATAAAAAAATAAACACTTCTGCACATGGGCGATAGGCCAAAAAGGTTTGGGAACCACTGGGCTAAACAGTATAATTTCTCCAGAGGTTACAAGTTGATGGGGGAGCACAGTGGAACAAACTGGAGCATGCAACAAATGCAAATATTATGGAAAGTGGAATAGGCAGATCGGTCCATCTCTGCCTCCTGCCCCATAAGAAAGCTATTCCTTTTGTTCAGTGACCAGTGTTGCCCGGAGTCTATTATTTTTTCAACAGAAGGACACAAATCAAGAACTTGCATGGTATTCTGTGAAAACATTGGCACAGGAATGCCTGGGACGAAAGCAATAGGCATAAAAAAATCAGATATATTTCGTGACTTCTTTGGCCCTGTGATCTGTGTGTATTTCTGCCGGGTGGGCAGCAATAAAAATGTATTGATTCCCTCCTTTGTGTACATATATATGGAAGCCTCAGATTGACTGCCATTGAGCGTTTCATTTCTGTGCATTTACTTTAAAAAAAAGATCCGCTCTCTGCATAAATTCTGCCCTTTGCGTTTGAGCCATGTCCTCTGATGCTCTGCGGATTCAGGCAGAACTATATATTAATAGCCTAATAGTCATTTGAAATCCTCATGGAAGCCTTTAACTGACAGGTCCATTCGAGCAAATGCTCAATTATAACTTAAGTGTTTCCTTAAAGGTTCCCGAAATCCGTCTAAATAGAAGCCCATTCTCATTTATTTCAGGAAAGTTCATGCCCCACTGACCATTTAAGGCTTCTTTTTTATATTTAAATTTTATTGTTATTATCGGCACTGAAAAAAGACTGTGCTAAGCTACCGATCCGAATCTACCTACCTAAGCCATTTCCACTTCAGAACATAGATCTTCGTATTATATTATTTGGCTCTGTATATTTATTTCAGCATAGTCCTCTTGGTCTTCTCTACTGGTGTGTGTATCTAGTTAATCATAGCTATGAAATACTTGCCTGGTGGCAATGATGAGTTGAAACAGTTGCTATTTGGCTATAATTCACTACTTTCCAATGGCCTGGGAATGAGGTTTTTTGGTCATTGTTTTTCATTAGTGAGTCTGCCTTCCGATGCAGTCTAGCAATAGGAGGGAAAGGGCGACATGGTGGTTGGCTTGTGCTGCTCTTGGAAGGATTGCTTTGCAATGCTTTCAGATTTTTCTCAGATTTTCCAAGGTTCGGTATCTGAACTGGCCACTTGTGGGAACCAAAAGAGTATTTTCCTATAGTGCAACAGTAACAGCAACATGTTAGTAACAAGTAACAAGTTACCTTGCCTTTCTGGACTGCAGTAATTGTGGCATTACCAGTAATTAGTAGTAGTAGTAGTAGTAGTAATCATATATCTATCCATATAATAAAAGAGAATGTTTGTATGTATGTATGCGGAGGTGTTTGTGGATATGTGCCTGCTTTCTGATTGGTTGCCACTGTGGGATTATTTGCATAACGCTTCTGATTGGCTAGCCTACACGAACATTCCGACACTCTAAAGTGGCAGAGGGGGGTAAGGAAAAGCCCGGAGGCAGTCAGACATGGTGGGAGTTTAAGTCCAAAACATTTTGCAGCCCCCAACAATGACAGAACAAGACCAAACTTGGCACATAGAACCCCCAATACCCACTCTACATTCTGGTGCAGTTTGAGGGAGGATGGAATATGGAAGACAGGACTTGCAGTCAGGGGCGCCCCGAGCTCTCCGGGGGGAGTACGCGAACTTTATTTTCGCGTCCCCCCCCCATGGCGGCTCACGGCGGCGCCCGCGCATGCACAGACTCCCGAGCACGTCGGCGCGGAGGAACGGGGGGGGAAAGAGGGGACTCACGGGGCGGGCTCACGGACCCGAGGAGGAGCAGGAGGAGGGGGAGGCCAGGAGGGCGGCCCTCACGGAGACGCAGCGGCAGCAGCAGCAGCGCCCCCGGAAGGGCCCGGAGCCAGAGGCGCATCTTCCTGACGTCACTTCGTCGGCGCCTCTGCCGAGGAGGAAGGGGAGGAAGGCCTCGCCGGCCGCGCGCTGCAAAGATGCCCGGAAGGAGAGACGCCGGAGGGAGGGAGGGAAGGAGGAAGAGGCCGCCGCGCCTCTGCAGGGCTCCCTCCCTCCGGCATCTTCCAATTCTATGATTGTATTCGGTCAATTGAAGTAGTAGGGAATTTAATTATTATTATTATTATTTATTTCCACCATTTCTACCCCGCTTCTTTTCAACCCCCGAGGGGATACTCAGAGCGGCCTAACAACGGCAACAATTCGATGCCAAAAACACAGTATACATATAATAGAAACCAAAAACAGTCAAAATTAAAATACATTAAAATACAGTTAGCATTAAAATACATTAAAATACAATTAGCATTAAAACACATCATATACATTCACATAAGTTAAAAGCAGTATTCCGTCCATAATAGAAGCATTGGGCCATGTCCACCAGTTTGCCATTTCAATCCAATCTAAAGTGCTGTATTGTGCTAATGTGCAAACGCTTGGTCCCATAAACCAGGATTTCACTTTTTTCCTGAATGCCAGGAGGGATGGGGTTGATCGTATATCAATAGGGAGTGCGTTCCACAGATGGGGAGCCACCACCGAGAAGGCCCTATCTCTCGTCCCCACCAACCGCAAGTAGGCGGGAGTGAGAGCAGGGGCTCCCCGGATGATCTTAAATTACGAGGTGGGACATAGCGACTGATGCGTTCGGACAAGTAAGCTGGGCCAGAACTGTATAGAGCTTTAAAGGTCAAAACCAGCACTTTCAATTGAGCTTGGAATTGGACAGGCAGCCAGTGGAGCTGACACAGCAGGGGGGTGGTATGCTCCCTGTATGTAGCTCCCGTTAGTAGTCTGGCTGCCGCCCGTTGGACTAATTGCAGTTTCCAAACTGTCTTCAAAGGCAGCCCCACGTAGAGTGCATTGCAGTAATCTATTCAGGATGTGACCAGAGCGTGGACGACCATAGCCAGATCAGACTTCCCAAGGTACGGGCGCAGCTGGCGCATGAGTCTTAACTGTGCAAAAACTCCCCTGGCCACAGCCGAGACCTGGGTTTCCAGGCTCAGCGATGAGTCCGGGATCACTCCCAAGCTGTGAACCTGCGTCTTCAGGGGGACTGTAACCCCATCCAACACAGGCTGTAACCCTATGCCCTGTTCGGCCTTTCGACTGACCAGGAGGACCTCTGTCTTGTCTGAATTTAAGAGAAAACATAGGGAACTGCAGTACTTTGAACAATCTATTATATCTGGGCACATTTTAAAGTAGTCATATTTATTTAAACAGTATCAGTATGCCAAAAAGGAATCTTATGCTGAGGAAATGGTTAACTGCACAATTATGGAACTATAATTGATTAATCAGTGAAAAGGAAGATCATGAACTAATTTTTTTTTAATTAAAAAAATCAGAAGACAACTCCATATCTTGGTAATAATTATCCGAGAATAATTTTAGATGCTCACCATTTGACAAGTTATCAACCAATTTACCTTTATAGAGAGGGCGTGAAAGACAGCTCTGTCCTTTTTGAATAGCTCCAAATGAAAGTTAATGGGGTCTGTGAACTAAAATCCTGAAATAGAAACTACAGGTCAAGCCGTTTTATGATTTTTAAAGAAGTCCGATTTTTACTCATCTGGCCATACATCTGCTTTCATATATATAATTACTCTGTAAACATGTTAAAAATAACTATTGGGAAGGGATGATAGGAAGTTTTTGGACTGAAAAACTAATTGAAATCAGTGACATTAACTTCCATCAGATTGTGTATCAAGTAATTGAATTGTGCGTCTCTGATCAGGAGATGCCGGGCCCAGTTATGAGAAAGGAGGGTGCTTCCAATGAGAAATGAGCCAAATTCTCTGAAAGACGAGAGGCTGGTTTCACACAGTTCTGCCACATCCCTATGGGAAACCTATGAGCCCCATACCACAACAGCATTGGAAAGTTGTCAAAGGCTTTCATGGCTGGAATCAGTGGGTTGTTGTGAGTTTTCCGGGCTGTATGGCTATGTTCCAGAAGCATTCTCTCCCAACGTTTTGCCTGCATCTATGGCAGGTGTGGTGTCCCAGCCTAGTGTGGTGTTCCAGCCTAGTGGTCAGAGACAGGCACCGGAGGTCCCAGCCGCCCCAGATCAAGGGGATGATGGGTGGCCGGATGGATATGGGTCTGCAGATGGGGACCTGTCCTGGGATGATGACTGGCTACAGGGGCATGATACTACAATTGAGAATAATGATGACTTCATGGAAGTCAGTTCTGAATTAGACTATGAGAGGCCTAGCGACCTTGATTCTCACGAGAGCTTCTCTACTCCCTTGCCAGATTAACATTCCGGGGAATGGGAGGATTCGGTTTCTCAGGATGATAGTACTGCACCTGGGGCCGCTAATGAGATGGAATTTAACAGGAGGGCCGGCATCCGATCCTCTCGGAAAGATTGGAGCCTGAGAAAGAGGGTGCGTTGGGCACATAGTAAGTAGTTTCCTTTATTAGATTGTGCCCAGGTGACTTCAGTCAGACCTGAAGCTACGTTTGGTTTGGAAAGGACTCTAGTTCAAGTCTCCAAGTTCACGGAACCGCCGGAGCGGTTTGCCTCAAGTTTCACGTTGACCGCCGGAGCGGTTTGTTTCCAGTTTCACGTTGACCGCCAGAGCGGTTTGCCTCAAGTTTCACATTGACCGCCGGAGCAGTTTGTTTCCAATTTCACGTTGACTGCCGGAGCGGTTTGCTTTGTTAAAGAACTCTTGCTTCAAGTTGGGATTTAAGCCATTTGGGCTCACAGTTTGAGAACTTTATTGGACTATTTTTGGATTTACTTTGATTGCTCTTTTTCTATATCTTTGGACTATTCTTTATTCTAAATAAAACTTCATTTATTGCATCTGCCTAGTGTGTGTGATCTAAGGGGGGGCTGGCTGCATTCTGAGGTGCAACAGCAGGCATCCTTTGAGGTTGTGAGGCCTCACAAATTCTGAGGATGCCTATCACAGATGCAGGCGCAACGTCAAGAGAGAATGCTTCTGGAACATGGCCATACAGCCCAAAAAACTCACAACAACCATTTGGAAAGTTACTTTTGGGGGCTATAGTTCCCAGAATCCCCCTAAGTCAGCATGGTTTCTGGCCATATTGACAAGCAGATTCTGAGAACTAGAGTCCAAATACTTACTTTTCCATGTTCTCACAGTGTTCCTTCACTATATATTTCTTCTTGCGCTACTTTTCTCTGAACCGTTGTGATATTAAAAGAGTTAAAAGAGGATCGGTCCATCTTTTTGAGAACTCTGTATAATGAAGGAAAAGGGGGTTGAGAAAGGGAGAATGAGCGCCGAATGGCCTTACTCCTGTCTTTTTGAGTTATATGGCAAGGTGCTGCTCACTAGAGTGCAAAGGCTACTTTGTCCTCTCCTAGGGAATATCTTGGAGAGAATGAAATCTTCATGTTATGAGCCGCTTTCAAAGTCACACGGGCCTCTTTATCTTCATCTCTTCAATGTGTCCCTCTGGTGCGAAAGGTCACTTTGCACAAACGATACCTTGGTGGGGCTTTTTTATGGCTCCTGGAACTTCTGTGTCATCGTTTGTTCGCTTCGCTGCTCCTCCGGGTTCCTTCCTTCGCCGCTGCCCCTCCACCTTGCTTTCGCTCCAAGACGCCAAGTGGAATAGATGTGGAGTTTTGTAAAAGGCAGCTAGCTCCCTTTCCTATTAGATGTTCCTTGAGTGTGACTTCTTTCCTGCTTAGGCAGCTGAAACTGGAGCCAGAAGGAGCCAGCAGGGAAATGGAGTTAACTGTTTGCTCCTAAGGGACGTTTTAAGGGAGTTTTTTTTACACGAGAAGGGCTTCATCACTGTCATTCTCCTCCACCAAAACGTGTTCACATTTCTCTGCTAGTACAAAAAAGCATGGTGGAAGAAGCCTGGAAAAAAAATGAAATAGCAACGAATGGTAGATAAGATGTGCACCTTACTCCCCAGCTCATGTCAGTCAGATTGGCTCAGAAATAATACCCAAAAGTCAGAAAAGAAGTTCCATACCTTCCAAAAATTCCATACTTTCAAATTCTATCTCCACTGTTATTTAACATCTATATGCGACCACTCGCTCAGCTAGTTCAGAGTTATGGGCTGGAGTGTTATCAGTATGCTGACATGATTTAAACTGTTATGTTTATTCATATCATGATCTGATCACCATGCTCATTATATCCCACATTAATGGGGTTATGGGATAACAATACAAAAGGTTTGCTAGAGTAGACCCTCTTCCACCCAGTCTCAGCCCCCCCGACTCGCCCCCCCAAACAAAAATTACAGCCCTGGGCTGGTGTTATCATCTTGCCTTGGATGGCCGACCGGACTATTACTTCAGGCCTTGGGCTGCATTGGCTGCCTTCAGTAGACTGAGGGTGAATCCGGCAAAGACGGAGATCTTGTGGCTGGGTCGTCCTGGATTAGATGAGATACGATTGCCCACCTTAGACGGTGAGCCTCTCTCTCCAGCTATCACTGTCAAAAGCCTTGGTGTCATTTTTGACCCGTTATTGACAATTGAGGCCCAGGTCTCTGCCGTCAGTAAGTTGGCCTTTTCCCATCTTCGGCAGGCTAGGCGGCTGGCGCCCTACCTGTCCAGGGATGACCTGGCCGCAGTGGTTCATGCCATAGTAACTTCAAGACTTGACTATTGTAATGCCCTTTATGTTGGCCTCCCCTTGTTGGTGACCCGGAGACTTTGACTAGTACAGAATGCAGTGGCCAGACTCCTCATGGGAACCCCTGTGAAGAACGATATAACACCTGTTCTATACCAACTGCACTGGCTTCTGGTCGAGTTCCGTATTACTCACAAGATGCTGCTTCTAACCTTTAAGGCCTTGCATGGTCAAGGGCTGGCATACCTACGGGAACGCCTCTCTCCGTGTCAACCCTTGAGATCACCTTGCTCAGACCATCAGAATCTATTACAGGTCCCAGGCCCTAAGGATGCCCATTTGACATCAACCCAGTGTAGAGCTTTTTCGGTGATCACCCCATAATTTTGGAACGCGCCCTCCTTACATCAGAGCCACCCGTGATCTAAAAGACTTTCGCACGGCTTGTAAAATGTGGCTATTTGAGAGGGCGTTTGGCTGAGAATTGTTAGGCTGTTAATTGTTTTTAGATGTTAATTGTTTTAGATGTTTTTAGATGTTAGATACTTTAGATGTTTTAGGTACTTAGCTGTGTGTTTTACTGTAAATCGCCCAGAGCCATTTGGGATGGGCGATTAATAAATCCCCAAATAAATAAATAAATAAAATATTTAGCAGATGAGAACAGAACCACCTATGACCAATCAGAATATGGTCAAGAAGGCGAACATTATTAATGAGGAAGAAGACATAAGCTAGGAGGGGCTGCAGCAGGTTGCTTTTGCCTGAGTGTTTTGGAAAGGGCAAGATCCCACCCAGCCTCTCCTTTTCCTGCTGAGTCAACTGCAAATTCCGTTTGCAGCAACTGAAGTAAGCTAATTTATTTATTATTTATTTATTTACATCATTTATATTCCGCCCTTCTCACCCTGCAGGAGACTCAGGGCGGATCACAATGCACATATACAGGCAAACATTCAATGCCATTTGACATACTATATATATATATATATATATATATATATATATATATATATATATATACACACACACACACACACACACACACACATTTACTGTATATATACACACACACAGAGACATAGAGGCAATTTAACATTCCAGCTTCTGGCCACCAAGAGGAGCTCTCGCATTCCTTCATACTTTTTTGTGTATTTCCTGGAGATTTTTATGGACTCGTAAATCAGTTAAATTTAGCCTCCCCACACAAAGTGGTCCCTAAATTTCCTACTTGACAGATGCAACTATCTTTCAGGTTGCAAAGGTCGACAACGAGCTACACTAATTGCACGAGAGCTCACCCCGACCCGGGCCAGCCTCGAACTCATGACCTTCTGGTCAATAGAGATCTTATGCAGCTGTCGCCCTCTAGACACTTGGAAACCTCCCTTGATAAACCACAGAGTTCAGCTGAGATATAACAGGTTTATTTAGAATAACTGGTATAGAAAAGAGGCTAGGAGTCAATATAAGATGCCTTAAATAGCACCAGCAAAATAGCAGCAGTATCCCAGGAAGGTAGCAATGGATTATAGTCTCGTATCAATCAGGATTTAAAGGAGGATTCAAGCAGGATTCAAAGCAGGCAAAGTCTCTCGCTGGCGGCAAGGAGCCAAGCTCCTTCAGCAATCCGCACCAAGGCAAACGAGGCAAAGGCTGATGCCCAAGCGGGCTAGATCCAAGCAGGACAGCCAGCAAGCTGGACAGGCAGAGTTCTTAGCAGGGAGGCCAAAAGGCCTGTTCAGAAATCCATGATCTTGAGATGCAAAAGTTGGCTCGAGATGGGGAGCCCTTCCAAGACCAAACAGTTATAGTGTTCTAACCTTTTGATATTCCGACGTGGTTGCGTCGAGTGTCATGGTTCACACGATGGATTGCAGCTGCTGTTTGGTAAATCTCAGCGGCAAGGTATGTGAGCCCAATTAGTGCCCACATCTGTGGAAAGGAGTCAGTGGAGCTCCTGGTCCCAAGCGCCTCTGCTTATCGCTAGGAATAACAGTCGTGGCCTTGAATGTTTGAACCTGCCTGCCTTGCATTGGATTCACATGGGAAAGGCAGACAGACTTGGAGGATTTCTTGATGCCAATATGGCTGAAGTGTGGTTCTGAGGAAACTAGGGAAACTGAGGCCTGGGGCCTGACAGCAGCTGACACCCAGCCAGCTGCATCACATTCCTGGGGCTAAGGACTAAAAGGGAAAGTGAGAGAAGAAGAGAGCATCTGGGACATTTTCAAGCAGTTGAAAAGTGGGACAACAGAGAATGAATGGGGGCCGTCCCTTCTAAGTCAGAAGAATTGGAAGGTATTTTTTTAAGTTAACTATTCAAGTTAGTTACACTCATCCTTCTACTAGCCTGCTATCCAAAATGTTCTCACTGGTGCTGTTTGAAATGCCATTATATGGTCAGTGTACACTGCAATATATGGGTCTACACCAATAGTTCCCAACCTGTGGTCCGTGGACCACCGGTGGTCCACAAGAACTAAAATATGGTCTGTGGCCTCACCATTACATAAACCCAATTAATAAAACAATAACGCCGTATCCTCCTATCTGTCATGTTGCCAATCCATTCCAGTCAAAAATGCTGCTTTATGTTATTGTGCAAAGGCCTGGTCCCAAAACCAAATTTTAATTTCTTCCTGAGCCAGGAGGGATGGGGTCGATCGTATTTCACTTGGAAGCACATTCCATAGGTGCGGGGCTACAGCCGAGAAGGCCCTGTCTCTCATCCCCGCCAGTTGCATCTGAGATGTTGGCGGGAGTAAGAGGAGGGCCTCCCTGGATGATCTTAAATTACGGGGTGGGACATAGAGGCAGATGTGTTCGGACAAGTAAGCTGGGCCAGAACCGCAGGCCCGGATTACCCATAAGGGCACACTAGGCCATGGCCTATGGGCGCAGGCCTAGGAGGGCACCAGATCAAGGACCAAAAAAAAAAGTTCAAACAAAACCGCAATGTGCGGCATGATGACTCTCTCTCTCTCTCTCTCTCTCTCTCTCTCTCTCTCTCTCTCTCTCGGGAGGGCAGGGGGAGAGCGCTGCAAGGGGGCGGGGAGGAGGGAATGGCGCCCCCCCTCACCATCACCCCTGCCTCCTTATCGGGAGGAAGAAGGAAGGGAAGCCCCCAGGACTGCTGCCGGCCATGCGTGGCACCCAGGAACATGGCGGAGGAGGCAGAGGCACCCTCCTGCCGCGCGCGCATGCTCGCCAGCGGCCCCGGGGGCGGGGCTTCCCTCCGCCTCCTCCCTGAAACCGCCTTCCTTGACTGAAGGAAGGCGATTGCGGCGAGGAAGAGTCGGAGGGATGCCCTGCCCCTGGGGCCGCTCATGCCCAGCAGCGCCCTGGGGGTGGGGCTTCCCTTCCTCCTCCTCTCCGCGACTGCCTTCCTTGACTGAAGGAAGGCGATCGGGGTGAGGAGGAGGAAGAGGCGGAGGGAAGCCCTGCCCCCGGGGCCGCTGCCGCGCATGCCCAGCAGCGGCCCCGGGGGCGGGGCTTCCAAAGTGTGGCCTAGGGCGCCAAAAGGAATTAATCCGGACCTGCAGAACCGTATAGAGCAGTGATTCTCAACCTGTGGGTCCCCAGATGTTTTGTTCAAAGAAATCCAACAGCTAGTAAACTGGCCGGGATTTCTTGGAGTTGAGCTCCTGGGACCCACAGGTGGGCCACTGGTATAGAGCTTTATAGGTCAAAACCAGCACTTTGAATTGACCTCGGAAGTGGGCCGGCAGCCAGTGGAGCTGACACAACAAGGGGGTATCAGCTTGTCTCCTTCTGAATTTTCTGTAATCTAGACACATGTCTTTGAACGGCAGAGGCATCACAGCATATGGGCTGAACGAAATGACCTTGAACTACCTGTCTCCCCTCATGAACTGCGATTTTGTTCTTCAGAGGCCTATCTATTTGGAGCAGACTGTGCTGAAAAGGTTCCTTTTGCGCAGCCTCTCCGGGAGCTTAGCATAAATATGCTTCTTCGCCAACTGAAAGGCTCTTTGACGGGGCTTTTCAAAGAGCAACAGAACTGACTGCCATAGAAGAAGAAGAAGAAGAGGGAAAAGGAGGAGGAAGAGGGGGGAGGGATTGGATTTATGAAAATAAAGAGGAAGCAATGGGAAAAAACATCCTTTGAGAGCAGAGTAACTGCTTTAATAATCTCCTAGTTCTGCTAGGGGCCAGTAATGTTGAGCATAATCTCTTCAAATGCACAGGAGGGTCGGTCTTTTGAAAATTGGGAATCTGCATAAAAATCCTGCACTTCGTGTGTTACTTTATAAGAAATTAAAGCCTTTCCGAGTGAAGTTCTTTCTCCCGCTATTTTGTCCTTGAAGTTCTAGGAATGAAATTCTGAAAAGTGAACGCGAGCATTAAATATGCAACACCTTTTCAAACACAACAAAGGCTAGTGATAGTAGTCAGCCCAGACAACTTTTACACTTGTGTAAAAGCCAGGACGTGGGAAGCTATTTTTAATAGTTCCATATACGGGGCTATAACTGTTATTCTCAAAACTCACATTTCGGAGTAAAATTATTTAGAAGTACCTATTATATTTACTTTAGACATTATTATTATTATTATTATTTTGCTGACACAAAAACACAGAATTTCACAGCAAACAAGATATCTATGCTGGATTTCTATTTATTATTACTACTAGCTGTACTCGGCCACGCGCTGCTGTGGCTGTTTCTTTCTTGTGTCCCAGTCTATATATATATACTGTGTGTGTTTGTGTGTGTATGTATGTATATATATGGAAAGTTTTTTATTGTGTCTAAAGTGTTCTCACACAGTACATCTGCATGTGTGTGTGTGTGTATGTATGTGTGTACAAAACAGTTATGTATATGTGTATATGTATATGCATGTATATGTGTTTTCAACTTATGTATATGTGTTTTTGTATATGTATATGCATGTATATGTGTAGATGTGTGTAAGTACAGATGTGTGTATGTATGTGTGCATGTGTATATTTCAGTGCATGTATATATGTGTGTATATGTGCATGTCTATATGTACATACATGTGTGCATGTGGCGAAGACCAACAGTAACATCCCTTCCTGCCTTTTATACTTCCTTTCTTCCCTCTCCCCCTCATCCCTCAGCTTTTCTCTTCTCTCTGTCCTCCTGCCTCTTCTCCTTCCCTTTCTTTTTTCTTTTTTTCTGAGGGAGTATTTGCATAATGCCTCTAATTGGCCAGCTCCACCAACATTCCGACACTCTAAACTGCCAGAGGGAGGTGGTGTGGGGGATCATGGGAGTTGTAGTCCATAATGTATTTTTGAATTTGTGGCCGTTGGTTCTTTTTTGGGTTTTTTTGTGGTATGCATACCTTGTAGGGTTTTATGGGTATGTGGGCTGTTTTTGTGTGTCTGCCTTGTGTGGTTTCTTTGTCTCTAAGACAGGAACCACCACATGAAGGATTATATATATATATAGATTATTATTATTTTGTCATTACCCTAAAACTTCAAAAGGCTTTTGGTGGCTCCTCAGCACTGTGGGTTAAAGCTGTTTGTGGTAGTGGGAGCCCATCTGTGGAAGTGGGCACCCCAGTCACATACATATTTTCACTTTTATTATGGACTAGTTTGGGTGCCTGGCGGTGCCCAGGTTGTTTGGAAAAGGCATTGCTTGTTTTGGAGTGTTAGGTAATATCTAGAGCTGTTCTACAATTTCGGATATGCCCGAATTTTGGAAGTTTTTCGGATACTTCTGACTTTTTAAAGCAATTTCGAGAGCAAGTCTCCCAACAAGAGTTCTGAAATCTGAAATTCCGAATTTCGGAATTCTGAATTTCGGATGTCATTACCGAATTTTCTTGCTGATTGCTCATTGGCTGATGGCTAACAGCTGACTCTCCCTTCTGCTGATTTTTTTGCCCATTTTTGAAAGTGGACCCCATTTCCGAAGACTTCCAAATTTCGGAAATACTTCTGAATCAATTTCGAAATGTATCGGAATTTTTTCAGAAGTCCATATAATCCGAAACATTTTTTTCTTGGATCAACCAGTCCTAGTAATATCATTTAGTTAATTAGTAATACTATTTATTAGGGAAAAGCCAGAGTGTGATTTTGGTTTTTTATAAATGCTCCCTTTAGAAAATACATAACGATGTGAGTGAACTACAATTCCCAGAATCCTCCCCAAACCATGGCACAGTTGGTCGTGTTGGGTGTTGTGATGATCTTATGCTTCCTTTTTTGACTATCTTTATTTCTTTCTGACCTTTAAGTCCTTATGGCTGCCACCATATACTAAGAGATTTCCAAAATGAGACAGAGAGGCTTGTTTTCATAAGAAACTGTAATTTGGTTTATTTGTGGCGTTCTTGTATCAACTGCGTAATGGTTTCAAGGTTACAAAAGCGTGGTGGTTACAAAATGTGTGAGTTCACTTAAAAAGGTGTTACCAAACAAGGTTTCAGAATAAGAGCACCAGCTAACCAATTCCTGACTGACTAGCTTGACAACGGGGTCCTGACCAGGTGGTCCTTTAACCTCACTTCGTTGTCACAGCTCCCTATTGCAGTCTAGCTATTCCTTAGCTTAGCTAGTTCTCTAACTGAGTTCAACTAAGTGCTTAACTCCAGTTCCCTGGCTAACAGGCTTCCTCAGACTACAGCCAACTCCTAACCATGCTTCTGCTCCGACTGGCAGGCTCTAACCAACTGACTGCTTTTAAAAAACAAACCATTTCCTTGCCAGCGACATTTGGCTCCGCCCCTTTCTTAGCTTGGAGCTAGGTTGCCATAGCAACGCTTTAGAGCTCATGCCCTTCTTCTGACCAATATTGATCCTATCTAACCTTATACCTACCTGAGTATTAAACCATATACATTCATCTGTAAATAAGCAGTTACAAACCAGTTCATCACAGCATATCATATACACAAAAATTCAACATTTACACATTTCACAAAGCAAAGAACACATTTCCTAAAATAAAAGCATATTGCCAAGTTTGGTCCAGATCTGTTGTCGACTGGGTTCAGTGCTCTCTGGATAAGGGTGAACGACAACTTTACAGTTGGCCTCAGTCCCCCAGACCCCTCCAGTCTGTTCAGTTGCTGATCAATTCCTCTCTGTTTGCTGTGTGCCATAGGAAAGGCTAGGAAAGGGTTAAAGGAGAGGCAGTGGGTAGAGTCATGCAAATTCCACACAAGGAACCCTGGGATGCTTGCCTGTGGTGGAGGAGACACCTAACATCTAGGTTGAAATTGTACCCGAATGAAAGCATTCCTTTGGTGCTGGGCCGTAGTATTTGGGAAGGACATTGGCCATGTTTGGGCTACTTGTTCATGGCACTTGCTATAACTTGCAATGTCAGTTGAGGAAGTGCCTTTGGAGGCTTCTCGGCACTTGGAACTATAGCCTGTTTGTGGAGGCAGGAAGCTGTCTGTGTAATTGCAAAGAAGAAGGTTTGTGGTTCCTCTAAGTCGAATATAAGAAAGGGCGGGAGTCCAAGATCACTAAGAAAACAGTAATTCTATAATTTCAATTATCATATAGTCATCAAATATAACAGAATATCACATTGACCACTTGGTCTGAAATGAAGAATCCAAATAATAACATCGAGTATCTCCAGGTAGGTGAAACGGATAAGTATAGTCAAAATCAGTAAAGCACAATGCTCAATTGTTACTCACAACGAAAGGTCCCAGAGCCAGAGTTCTTAAAGGTGCAAATTCCAAAATTCCAAAAAGTATTTGTAATCCACAATGGAAAAATAAGCTATTTGTAATCCACAATGAGGAAATCTTCAATATTGCTCTGCAATGGTCGACGGTCAGGGGGGAATACGACCGTGGACATATTCGTTTGAGGAAATAATCCGAAGATACTGACCTGGTGGCTGTGTCCACGCTTGATATATTATAAACATTAGAATTATGATGATCACAATACCCCGGACCAAGTGAATTCGGATAATTTCCTCAATTACAAATAGCTTATTTTTCCATTGTGGATTACGTCCACGGTCCCGAAGAATTGTGCTTTACTGATTTTGCCCCGGAGGCGAAATTTGATTCTTCATTTTAGACTCAGCGCAGGAATGTTTTCTTAGTGAACTCAGACTCCTGTCCTTTCTTATAAGTGGACATCTCTGTCACACACACACACATACACACATATACACACATATAAACACATACATAAACACACATATACACACACACACTTTTCACTTTTATTATGTGTGTAGATAAGATATAGACGATCTAGATAACTATGGGGATGAGCCCAGCTGCATGTAGCCCATGTGCCAACGTTTGCGATTATTTTCAGCTGCTATGGCTTTCAACCTAAATTGGACTTTTTGTATTTATTATTTTTGATCGTCCACCCCCTTTTCAAGGGAGGCTTTTGAGCTTGGAGGGTACCCAGAGAGGAGTGCATTTGCAACCAGCAAGTCTGTGCTTGGTTCAGTCATTAGCATCAGCCTTCTGGTTTAATTAAGTTCAGAGACGGTAAAGAAGGGAAAGCCGTCCTGGATGGTTCACATATAGAGCTGTGTTGTAATGAATTAGGGCTCACTTTACATTCCTCTCATCTTTCGTAAAAGCTTCCAAATCTCTTGCATTACGCAGACCTCTGGCCACTTGGCTGTGAAATGCATTCAGTCCCTAGCCATGGTGCTAATACAATTGCCTTAAATCCTATTTAGAATTTCCAAACGCCCTTTGGAATCCTTTCGTGATTCATTAGCCTTGTCCACACCAGGCACAAAAAGGGACAAGACGGCATTTTCACAGTGGAGTTTTCCTGTGCTTTCTACTTCTCTGTTCCTCCTCTGAGAGCTTGTCTGCGGTCATTAAAAAAATTATACTTACCTTGTAGCTGCCTTGATCTTGACACAAGACATATGACCCTTTTAGCAAGGAAAGCTCTTCCTAGAGGCTTTAATGCAATAGACCAAACTTCACTCCTTGCTCTGCAGTTTGAAAGAAATTCTGGTCCGTTGCTTTCTGTACCATCTAGATCAGAGGTGGTTTCTGGAGAAGTGCACAGGACACGTTGAGGGTAGCAAATGTCATCATTTAAATATATGCCATTTCTACTTGCTTGAGCATATGCTTTACAGATATATTATGTATCCCCTGGCGGCACGGTGGGCTAAACCAATGTTTCCCAACCTTTTATGAGCCACGGCACATTTTTTACATTTACAAAATCCTGGGGCACACCACCAACCAAAATGACACAAAATGACACTCTAACACAGTAATACATATAGTTAATATGTTTTTAAATGTATTTATACACTCAGTGTGAAACCTGGGCCTGTTTTGATGAACACAGCATAGATATCCTGGCAGGAATGGCAGAAAGACACAAACTTCCCACACAGAACTCCCATAACCAAGAGAAAATACTATAAGAGTTTGGTGGGCATTGACCTTGAGTTTTGGAGTTGTAGTTCACCTATATCCAGAGAGCACTGTGGATTGAAACAATGTTGGATCAGGACCAAATTTGGCATGAATACTCAATATGCCCAAATGTGAACACAGATGGAGTTTGGGAAAAATAGACCTTGACATTTGGGAGTTATAGTTTCTGGGATTTATAGTTAACACACAAACAAAGAGCATCCTGAACTCTTGCAACAATGGAATTGAACCAAACTTGGCATATTGAACTCTCATTACCAACAGAAAGAACTGAAAGGGTTTGCTTGGGAATTGACCTTGAGTTTGGAAGTTGTAGTTCACCTACACCCAGAGAGCACTGTGGACTGAAATAATGATGGATCTGGACCACACTAGAAATGAATACTCACTATGCCCAAATATGAACACAGATGGAGTTCAGGGGAAATAGACCTTGCCATTTGGGAGTTGTAGTTGCTGGGATTTATAGTTCCCCTACAATCAAAGAGCATTCTGAACCCCACCAATGATAGAACTGGGCCAAACTTCCCACACAGAACCCCCAGGTGGCTCACTTCCTGAATGGCTCTCTCCCACTTCCACACCAGAAGGGAAGGCACTCACTCGGTCCGCGGTTGCCTGCCTGCCTTCCTTTCTTCCTTCTTTCCTGCGGTTAGAAAGAAGAAGCTGGTGGGACTGCGCTCCTCACTTCCACTTCTGTTCCCCGCCCGCCCTCGATTGGAGGCTGGCTGGGGAAATGGCCGAAGGAGGCGGCCCCCCAGCCCCTTCTTCTTCTTCGCTGCCTGGCCCTTCCTCCTCCCCCTCCCCCAAGCAGCAGCAGCAGGAGTTCGGCAGGAGGGGTAAGAAAGGGGGGAAGAGAGGTTTTCCCGTGGCACACCAGGTGATCTCTCACGGCACACTAGTGTGCCGCAGAACAGTGGTTGGGAAACACTGGGTTAAACCATAATATAATACTAATATTATGAGTGATGTATTAATATTATGCTAATAATATAGTATGTTTTTATGTAGATACGACATGTAAGCCACTCTGAGTCCCCTTCGGGGTGAGAAGGGCGGCATATAAATGTCGCAATAAATAAATAATTAAATAAACCGCTAAACTGCTGAACTTGCTGACCAAAAGGTTGATGAACTAAATGCAGGGAGCGGCGTGAGCTCCAGCTGTTAACCCCAGCTTCTGCCAAACTAGCAGTTCGAAAACATGCAAATCTGAGTAGATGAATTGGTACCACTTCTGCGGGAAGGTAAAGGCACTCCATGCAGTCATGGAGTTGTCTATGGACAATACTGGCTCTTCAGCTTAGAAATGAGCACCACCCTCCAGAGTCGGACATGATTAGACTTAATGTCAGGGAAATATTTATCTTTACCTATGCTTTACAGATCTTGTTAATTTTTGTGAACACCGCAGTCCTGACATAGAGCAAAGAAGAGATAGTTTACTTAGGAGTAAACAAGTCGAGGATCGTCCCCTTACATTTTGCCTACTCCTATTCCGTCTGCTACTGCAGATGTAAGCAAATATAGTATTTCAGATAATTTAATCTAAATATATGGGCTATTTTACTAATGCTGTATTTCTAATATTAGACATTTTTAACAATCATACTCTAGATCAGAGCTTTCCAAACTCTGTGTCATGACACATTGATATGTCAGCTTTGGTGTGCCGATATGTCATGTGAACATAACAAGAAACTTCAGACTCTGTTTAGAAATGTGTTTGTTTGTTTGTTTGTTTGTTTACGGCACGTCTATACCACCCTTCTCAACCCAAGGACGACTCAGGGCGGTTTACAATTGGCAATAATTCAATGCCACAACACAATTAACAATTAAAAACAACCACAAAAGCATTATACAATTAACATACAATACAAATCTAAAATTTTAAAATATTACAAACCATTAAAAAAGTGTACAAGCCTTAAAAACATTCTTGTGAGCGTTGCCATGTCGTGTTATTATTCAATATCATCGTCGGGTCATTCCGAAAGTTCATAAAACTTTGCTGCGCTCGGAAAAGTCTGTTCGAAAAGCCAGGTTTTCACCTGCCTTCGGAAAGACAGTAGGGAAGGGGACCAATCTTATATCCCTAGATAGGGCGTTCCACAGTCAAGGGGCCACCACCGAGAAGGCCCTGTCTCTCGTCCCCACCAAACGCATCTGCGAAGAAGGCGGGAGCGAGAGCAGGGCCTCCCCGGAAGATCTTAACATCGTAGTTGGTTCATAAGGAGAGATACGTTCGGATAGGTACCTTGGACCGAAACCGTTTAAGGCTTTATAGGATAAAGCCAGCACTTTGAATTGTGCCCAGAAGCAAACTGGCAGCCATACAGTGAAATGTATGTTATTCCCTTACAAACCACATATTTCTAAAAGATATCAATGCAAGCTTTTCATGCAGTATGTTGTGTCTCCACACATTTGTGTTGTTGCAGTCAGGGGCGGTCCTACCGGTAGGCAAAGGACGCCGCTGTGGGGTGCCATCTGGGTAAAGGGCGCATTCCCCCGCCCGCCAGACAGCGTCCGGCCGATGTTCCGCTTTTGGGCTGGGCGCCTGAGGGGAGCTCCATCCTCGTACTGCTGCCCTCTTGGAACATGTAACTGGGGAGGCGCGAGAGGAGGCATGCGCGCACACATCCAGAGAGAGAGCGGGAGAAGCCCAGAGAAGCTACGGCTGTTGGGTCAGCTGTGTTGGGATTTTGGGGAGGGGGGAGAGCGCGCAAGAGAGAGTGTGTGAGAGAGAGAGAGAGGGAAAGAAGGGAAGGCAGCTGGTTCATCTGCGCCACCGGCCGCGGAGTGTTTGGGAGCCCATGGCATTGGCGCCGGGAGGCTTTCCCCGAAGCAGAAGGCAACGCCACAGCTCTCCTCCTGGGCAGCTCGGGGGAGGGGGCCTCCTCCTCGGTGAGAAGTGCACGAGGCAGAGGCACGCGCCTCGAACTGCGGCGGCAACTTTGGGGAGTTCTTTCCAGGCATGGGAAAGAGCTATTGGGCATGCGCAGAGGGCGGGGGGCGGCGGCGAAATAATGTTTTGGTGGGGTGCCAAAATAATGTTAGCTTACCATTTAAAATTACCTTAGACCGCCCCTGGTTACAGTTTATGTATATGTCCATATCTACACAGCCACACATGCCCAAAAGAGAATGCCTTGCTTGTACACAATCGGCTATCTCATAAAGCTGGACTTTACGCAGGAATATAATTTGCAGAGTTTGGGTGTGGAGATTGTTTTGGAACTGAAAGTCCCAGAAGAGGACTGGTAAACCTGCTGGAGAGAGAAGCAGTTGTTCCACGTTGTGTCGTTTTGCAAAGTGGCTGGTTGGAAACACTCTCCTTCATCACTTGGAAACAGCATGCATTTCCCTTTCAACCTCTTGCTTTCTTGTTCTTCCTTTGCTTAACAGATGACTGCCACCACGCAACAGCCAGCTAAAGCCCAGCCCGTCCACATCACCTCGCCTTCGGCAGCCGGCAACACTCCTCTCCCCAACACTCCCATCGATCCTCAGGCACAGCTGGAGGCCGACAAGCGAGCCGTCTACAGGTACAGAGCCGTTGTGCTGCCACACTGCTCTTTAATGTTGTTTCCTCCATCTTTGTAGTGTTACATTGAGAAATTACTGGAATTTGGCCTGGGGCTAACTTGTCAGTGAGGCTGCACTCAGCTGGTCTTCAGCAATAGACCGAAAAAGGCAGGTTTGAGTGTGTTCCTTTCTTTATTAGACTTGTGTTACAAGCAATACAGCTTGATGAGGTTTCGGTGAATGTTCTGGTTGGGAAACACCTTCCATCTTATGCACTTTCTTTGACAAGGTGTTTCCAATCGGGTTCCATTCTCCCCATGCATTTAAATTACTGGCAAACCAAGAATGGGCAACTTGGAGATCTCTGAACAGACTCAGAAGTGGAGTGGGCAGATCAAAAGACAACCTGGCAAAATGGCACTACCAACAACAGGGCTGCACAGGAAGTCGATCGTGATCGACCAGTGAATTGCAGGACCGAAGGAGGTCGATCGCAGCCGGATGGGGCGCTTATCAGAGGGGGCGGAGCCAGGCCGCACCAAGCCCCGCCCCCTCTCCCGGTTTTGGCACTCCCAGCAGCTGCTTCAGCCTTGAGGAGAGCAGGGCCAAGCCAGCCTTATTTATTTATTTATTTATTTATTATTCGGGCTTCTATGCCGCCGACTCCCTGAGGCTCGCAGCGGCTCACAGGAACCGAAGGTACAACTACACACAAGCAATGCGATAAAACATCTAAAACAATTAAAACAGTTAAAACAGCAAAATACAAAACCCCCAGGTACAGTTCAGAAATTAGATAGCGTGACACCCCAGGACAGCGGCTAAAAGGAACATGGGCAGGACCTACTCACCGAAGGCCTGCTTAAACAAATAAGTTTTGCAGGCGCGTCTGAACTGGGGCAGGTCCTTTATAGCCCGCGTTCCAGCCGGGAGGGCGTTCCGCAGCGTAGGAGCTATAACGGAGAACGCCCTCCGGCGAGTAGATGTCAGTTTAGCCGATTTCGCCGAGGGTATCTCTAACAAATTAGCATCCTCGGAGCGTAGTGATCTCAGGGGACAGTGTGGGGTGAGTCGGTCCCTCAAGTACGCTGGCCCCAGGCCGTGCAAGGCCTTAAAGGTAAGAACCAACACCTTGAAGGAGATCCGGTGCTCGATTGGGAGCCAGTGCAGATCCTGCAAAACAGGTGTGATGTGGCGGCCTGCTGGGGTTCCAGACAGGAGCCGGGCGGCAGTGTTCTGCACCAGCTTGAGCTTCCGGGTCGCCAACAAAGGAAGGCCAACGTAAAGCGCGTTACAGTAATCCAGCCTTGAGATGACCGTGGCTTGGATCACCGTGGCCAGGTCATTCCGGGAGATATAGGGGGGCAGCCTCCGAGCCTGTCGCAGATGAAAAAAAGCAACCTTGCTGACCGCGGAGACCTGGGCCTCCATGGTCAGCTGGGAGTCCAGATGGACCCCCAGGCTCTTAATGGAAGGCGATGGGCATAGCGCCAGACCGTCCAGGGTCAGAAGCTGGACACCTACACCACCCGGGCGGCCCGACCACAAGATCTCCATCTTCGCCGGATTCACCCTCAACCTACTGGCTCGCAGCCATCCAGTAACGGCCTCGAGGCAGTGTTGGAAATTATCGGGGATGGATCCCGGCCTGCCCTCCATCCTCAGAATGAGCTGGGTGTCGTCAGCGTACTGGTGGCACTCCAGCCCATAACTCCGCACCAGCTGTGCAAGCGGCTGCATGTAGATGTTGAATAACAGAGGGAGAGAATGGCCCCTTGCGGAACTCCACAAACTAATGAGGAGCCCTCGGAGACCACCTCGCCCCTCCTCACACGCTGAGACCGCTGGTGGAGGAAGGAGGTCAGCCATTTAAGAACTGTCCCCCTCACTCCAGCCATGGCCAGGCGGTGGATCAGTAGATTGTGGTCGACTGTGTCAAACGCTGCCATGAGGTCCAATAACACGAGCAGCGCAGACCCGCCTTGGTCGAGCTGGCAGCGGAGTTGATCTGTGATGGAGACCTGGACCGTCTCCGTCCGGTGCCCCGAACGGAAGCCGGACTGGAAGGCTATGCCACCACTGGCTTGGCACTGCCATCGTCAAGCCTGGGGAAGCTGCTGGGAGCTCCAAAGCCAGAGGGGAGGGGCTTGGCACGGCCTGGCTTCGCCCCCTCTGGCTTCTGCTCTACCAGCAGCTTCTCCAGGCTTGAGGATGGCAATGCCAAGCCAGTGGTGACATAGCTAGCACAAGGTTGGCTTGGCATTGCCATCCTCAAGCCTGGGGAAGCTGCTGGGAGCTCCAAAGCCAGAGGGGAGGGGGCAGGGCTTGGCACAGCCTGGCTCCGCCTCCTCTGGCTTCCGCTCTACCAGCAGCTTCTCCAGGCTTGAGGATGGCAGTGCCAAGCCAGTGGTGGCATAGCTAGCACAAGGCTGGCTTGGCATTGCCATCCTCAAGCCTGGAGAAGCTGCCGGGAGTGCCGAAGCCAGATTGGGGCAGAGCCAGGCCGCACCAAGCTCCGCCCCCTTCCCTCTCCAGGCTTGAGGAGGTAGGTAGATCTTTCTGACTTGGTTTTATTATAAGTAGCTCGCATGCTGAAAAATTGTGGGCACCCCTGACCTAGAAGAACCCTCCACCTTGTGGAGAAGAACAAACAACTCCGCATCTGTACGCCTGCCCACTATGCCCTGCCTCATGCACAGAGGAAGAACTGTTTAAAGTTACAGACATTGCAGTCACTGTTGCCCGGTTTTGGTCTAAAATTATTTAGCTGCCTGTGTTCCCTCTATTTTATCGGTTTTATACTAATTTATTAATGCAATGCTTTTGACATGAAATAATAAATTGCTGTATTGTCGAAGGCTTTCATGGCCGGAATCACTGGGTTGTTGTTAATATTTCGAGCTGTATGGCCATGTTCTAGAAGCATTTTCTCCTGCATCTATGGTTGCGAGGTCTGTTGGAAACTAGGAAACTGGGGTTTATATATCTGTGACATGTCGAGGGTGGGAGAAAGAACTCTTGTCTGTTTGAGGTAGGTGTCAGTGTTTCAATTGGCCATCTTGATTGGCATTTAATGGCCCCCCAGTTTCAAGGTGTGGCTTCTTTATCACCATATAACCCCCCTGTTACGTCAGCTCCACTGGCTGCCCATCTGCTACCAAGCACAATTCAAACTGCTGGCTTTTGCCTAGGGTTGCCAACTGTCCCGTATCGTACGGGACGTCCCGTATTTCGGCCCAGAATTCCATGTCCTGTTTTTTAAGCTTCTGTCCCGTATTGACAGGACAGGTGGCAGGCTGCAGGAGGCAAGGCTCTTTTTGAGTTTGAGATGGAGGCGCAAGAGGCCTCTTCCTTGTTCTTCATGCCCGCCTGTTGGGCCGTTGCCGTGGCGACGCGAGGAGAGCCGAGAGAGCGCGCAGGACGGGGACGTCACTTCCGGCGTGCCGCACACTCTGCTGGCAGGGACATTTAGGTAAATGTCCCTGCCAGCGTCCCTCCTTCTGGACACACCAGCGCTGGAGGAGGCTGGATGGAATCACCCCAGGAAACCTCTAGGAGCGTTTAGCCGCCCGCATGTTGCCCTTCCCACTCGCGCCCCTCAGAGCCCAGACCCAAGCGCTGCTCTGGGCCTCACTGGCCGCCTACGCCAAGCTCCGCTCCGCCCTCCTTCCCAAGCTGTGTTCCCCGCTGCACCTCTACGACCAGTGAGCCTTGGGGCCACGGCCTCGCTCACTAGGCCACTCATGGGCCAACTTGGGCCCTTCCAGGTGTTATGGACTCCAACTCCCACCATTCCTAACAGCTCCAAATCCTTTCCTTTCCCCCTCATCTCTTTTTCCTGGAGCTTAAGCAACCAATGGGGGAGGAAGGCACCTGAGGCCGTTATTAATGGTGGGAGTGGAAGTGAATTAATATTTATTTATTTATTTATTTATTTAGAAAGTGTCCTTCATTATTGTGAAGAATACCGTATTTTTAGGTAAATGTCCCTTATTTCTCATATGAAAAAGTGGCAACACTACTTTAGCCTATAAAGCCCTAGACATTTCTGGCCCAGCTCACCTGTCCGAACATATCTGCCTCTATGAACCACCTCGGAGATTACAATTGTCTGGGGAGGCCCTGCTCTTGATCCCTCCTCCTTTGCAGATGCGATTGGTGGGGACTAGGGACAGGGCCTTCTCAGTGGTGGCCCCTCGGCTGTGGAGCTCCCTCCGCAGTGAAATCAGATCAGCTTCCTCCCTCCTGACCTTCAGAAAGCAAGTAAAAACATGGCTCTGAGACCAAGCCTTTGGCCAGGAGTGCAGTGCAGTAAGTGATGATGGAAAATGTGCAATAACAACTGGAACGGCTTTTAGACTATGATCTTGGATTGCGTGGTTTTTGTAATGTGTTTTCATCTTCATATGGCTTTTAAATTTATGTTTTAATGTATATGTTTATTTTATATTTGTTGTTGGTATGGCATCAAATTGTTGCCTTTTGTAAGGCTTTCTGAGTCCCCTTCGGGGTGAGAAGGGCGGGATATAAATACTCTCGATCTCGGCATTACTTCGCGAACGAAGATTCTTAGGAAGGACTCATCCCACGCTTTTTACAAGCGCGTTGATGACTACAAAGGCCATTCTGAGAAAGGCAAGTTCGGTTACAGAAAGTACAGCAGAAAGTCTCCTTGGGTGATGTTGTTTCCAAGTTGCGGTTCTTTCTGCGTTGTTTCTCTTCGAGACTCATTCTGCGTGTCTTCTCGAAAGAGGCTGCAGCATTGTGGATAGTGGCGAGGCCAAGTGTCCAAGAAATCCACCCTGGACTGTGGAGTCCCCCAAGGCGCCATTTTGTCACCAACGCTTTTTAACATCTACGTCCAACCCTTGGCAAGCATAGCCAGAAGTTTTGGATTTGGGTGCTACCAATATGCAGATGACACCCAGCTTCTGCTGAAGCTTGAGCCAGGCGTAACATCGGTGCCTGAGAATTTCAGACAAGGACTAGAGGCAGTGACCAGATGGCTCCGCTCATACAAACTCAAGATCAATCCATCAAAGACTGAGATTCTATGGTCGGGACGCCCAGAGCCACCCATTCCGCTGCCTCTCTTTGAGGGAGAGCCGCTGATCCCGGCCCGTCGGTGAAGAGTCTTGGTGTGATACTAGACTCGAGACTCTCACTGGAGGCACAGTTTGCTGCGACAAGTAAGTGAGCTTTCTTCCACCTTCGCCAGTCACGTCAACTGGCACCTTACCTTCCATCAGATGCGCTGGCTATGGTGGTCCATGCCACAGTGACATCACGGCTGGACTACTGTAATGCCTTGTGCGTGGGGTTGCCGCAGTCAACCACTCGTAAAATCCAGCTAGTGCAGAATGCAGCCGCCAGACTCCTCACCGGGACACCACTGAGATGCCATATCGCGCCATCTCTGCAGCGCCTGCACTGGCTGCCAGTCGAGCTCAGAGCCATCCACAAGATCTTGTCGCTTACCTTTAAGGCCCTCCATGGCGCCGGCCCAGCTTATTTAAAAGACCGCTTGTCGAACCAGCTCATTTAAGGTCGCGCGTTCAGGAAACAGGGACCTTCTCCGCATCCCAGGTGTGAGTGAGGCCCGCCTCGACACCACGAGACGGAGAGCCTTTTCCATCGCGGCCCCTGTTCTTTGGAACTTGATGCCGGCGGATCAGAGAGCTATCCGGGACATGCTCCAGTTCCTGACCGCATTGAAGACCTGGCTCTTCCGAAAGGCTTACGGCTAAGGACACCCTCCAGACTTAGCCTGAGTTATTGGAACTATTTTAATTAATTTTCCTATTCTTTTAGCTTTTAACTATTGAACTCTTTTTATGTGTTTTATGTGTAAGTCGCCCGGAGCACTGACGTGGAGGGCGACTCATAAATAATAAAATCAATCAATCAATCAATCATAGTGCATCTCCATGCCTCCCAATGTGAGGCCAGGGTGGACCATTTTTGGTGATCAACTGTCCGAGCCTGAGATGTTGTTTCAGGGAGTCCTTATATCTCTTTTTGGGAGCACCTCTCTTGCGCTGACCCATGGCGAGTTCACCGTAGAGGAGTATCTTTGGGAGGCAGTGGTCCTTCATCCTAGAGACGTGCCCTGCCCAGCATAGTTGTGTTCTCAATAGCATGGCCTCAACGCTGGTGATCCCTGCTTGCTCAAGGACAGCAACATTAGTCACATAGTCGGTCCAGTGTACATTTAGGATTGTGGAGATGATCAATACAACACATATAAACAGTAAATACACAAAGTTTAAAACCATAGTGGCCAGGCCAGATGTCATATATTAAAGTTTAAAAATAAATAAATAAACACTGGACGTGGACGGGAATAAAATGTAACTAGCGGAAGGGCTTTTGGATAATGTGGGGAGATCAACCCAACAAGTAGTTAAAGAGCGTCTGAGGACATTTGACGTGCCCTGCCCAGTGCAGCTGTGTTCTCAATAGCATGGCCTCAACGCTGGTGATCCCTGCTTGCTCAAGGACAGCAACATTCATCACATAGTCGGTCCAGTGTATATTCAGGATTATGCAAAGACAGCGCTGATGAAAGCGTTCAAGGAGTCATAGGTGTTGGCAATAGGTGACCCATGTTTCAGACCCAGAGAGGAGAATAGACAGTATGATAGCTCTGTACACACTTATTTTGGTGCTTTGCCTCAGGTGCTTGTTGCTCCAGACTCTTTTGTGAAGCCTTCCAAATGCACTCTATGCCTTTGCTAATCTGTGATCTATCTCTTTGTCAATCTTGGCATCTGAAGAGATGATGCTTCCCAGGTAGGTGAACTGCTGAACGGACTTAAGCACAGATGTATCTATGCTGACGTGGGGATGATGGTGTTCTTCCTGTGGTGCGGGCTGGTAGAGGACTTCCGTTTTCTTCAGGCTGACTTCCAGGCCAAACAGCTCTGCAGCTGCTGCAAAGCAGGATGTGAGGTGCTGCAGAGCTGCTTCTGAATGGGCGACAAGGGCAGCATCGTCATCAAAAAGCAGCTCACGGACTAGATAGTTTAGAGTCTTAGTGCGAGCCCTCAGATGGCTTAAGTTGAACAAGCTGCCATCAGTACGATAGCATATATATATGCCGTCTTCTTCTTCGAGGTCTGCCGTAGCCCTATAAGTAAGTAAATAAATCAATAAATCCCAGGAAAGGAAATTTAAACTGATCGATCAATAACCTTGGAGAAGTTGGCCAGGAAACACCTTGTAATTTCATAGGTCTCTAATTAACACAAGGCTGAGTCATGGGGACGTTTTGTTATCTCTCCATATCCAGTTACTGCTCTAACATGTAAGCATGTCAGCATTCCTGATGGGAATTTATGAGGCCAGTCTCTAAGTACGATCCAAATTGCTCTGGATATGAGCTTCCTGAGCCTGAATTCTGAACTATTTTGATTATTTTGATTCCAAACTTTTCATGCAGCACGTTAGCATTTATGCTTATGTTTTGTATACATAAGAAAGGAGTTGAGAGAGAAAGAAAGAGAGAAAAGCATACTCTTTTATGCCGGATGGAACTGGAGGAGGGATGGGGGAAGAAAACAGCCAAGAAGAAGACGCGTGTTTGAATTGCAGCCTTGTATATCACACGGAGTGCCTAGAGGAATTTTTTTTAATTAAAATTTCTTGCCTCTGGGTAGTATGACAGTTCAAGACTGCATCGGGGATTTTTCATTTCATGTCAATAAATTTAACAAGGACCCATTCAATTCAAATTAATGCTTAAGCTGTAGCCTTTATGCTCTTCTCTCGGAGAGCACAGATAAAAAGAAAAGTACATATGTGGCGTTTAATTTGTTCACACGCACGCACCTGCCTTCCTCTGCATCCAAACTGAAAGTGGTATCGCTCTTGGCGCACACTGCAGTTTGAAACTGGCTCAAGGGTGGGGGTGTGCACAAAACGTACACCCCCAAATGCATGTTGCAATGTGCATCTAGAGCAGGGGTCGGGAACCTTTTTGACTCAGAGAGCCATGAAAGCAAACTATTTGGAAATGTATTTCAGTTAGAGCCATATAATATATATAATATATTTTAAGACTGAATGCAACTAAATGTGAGTATATACGTACATTCTATGAGAAAAGGATTTCCCCAGCAGAATGACCGGACACTTCAGACCTGGCTCTGCAAAAGGCATGCTCAGGACTCTGGGAAGGAAGAGAAGATGGAAGGAAGGAAGGGGGAAAGACCGAGGAAATAAAGGAGGGAGGGGGAGAGAAAGAAAGAAAAGAAGAACGACCTATGGAAAAGGAAGAAAAGAAAAGTAGGAGAGAGACAAGGAGGGGAAAAGAAAGAAGGAAATGGGAAGGGAGGAAAGGAAAGGGTGGGGAAAAGAAAGGAAAGGGAGTGAGGAAAAAGTAAAATAATGAAGGGAAAAGAAGAAAAGAAAGGAAGGGAGAGAGAGGGAAGTGAAAAGAAGGGAAGGAAAAGGAAATGAAGACTTGGGGAAACAGAATGGAAAAGGGAGGGAGAATGGAGGACAGAAGGAAGGGGAGAGAGGGAGGGAAAAGGAAGGAGAGAAGGAGAAGGAAAGGGTGAAGGGGAAGAAAGAAAGGAAGGAAGAGGGAGAATGGAGGAAAGAAGGAAGGGGAGAGAGGGAGGGAAAAGGAAGGAGAGAAGGAAAGAATGGAAGAGGAAGGAAGGAATGAAGAGGGAGGGAGGAAAGAAGGAAGGGGTGAGAGGGGGGAAAGGACAGAGAGAAGGAAAGAATGGAGGAAAGAAGGAAGGGGAGAGAGGGAGGGAAAAGTAAGGAGAGAAGGAAAGGGTGAAGGGGAGAAAGAAAGGAGGGAAGAGGAAGGAAGAAAGAGGGAGAATGGAGGAAAGAAGGAAGGGGAGAGAGGGAGGGAAAAGGAAGGAGAGATGGAAAGAATGGAAGAGGAAGGAAGGAAGGAAGGGAGGGAGGGAGGGAGGAAGGAAGGAAGGAAGGAAGGAAGGAAGGAAGGAAGGGGGAGAAGCAGGGCCCCGAGAGCAGTGAAGAATGAGGAAGAAGTGGCAATGGTGGCGCGGAAGCGGCAGTCGCAGCGCATTTGCGTCACTCCTCCCCACTGGATGCTGGGAAACAGAGGCCCGGGCTGCTCTGGAGAGTCAGATGCAATCATGAAAAGAGCCACATCTGGCTCCCGAGCCATTCCCTACCCCTGATCTAGAGTGATAAGTAAAGGTAAAGGTTTCCCCTGACATTAAGTCTAATCATGTCCCACTCTGAGGCTTGGCACTCATCTCCATTTCTAAGCTGAAGAGTCGGCGTTGTCTGTAGACACCTCCAAGGTCATGTGGCCAACATGGAGTACTGTTACCTTCCTTCCGAGGCAGTACCTATTGATGTACTCACATTTCCATGTTTTCGAACTAAATTAGCAGAAGCTGGGCTAACAGCGGGAGCTCACCCCACTCCTCAGCTTCGAACTGGCAACCTTTCAACCAGCAAGTTCAGCAGCTCAGTGGTTTAACCCACTGTATAAACATTATTAAAGTCCCATGAAAGTCTGAGTTCAATCAAAAAATGTGCTGCAGCTGCCCATGTTTTGCAACAGTTCTCAACATAAATTATTGGGCACTTTTTTGAGTTTACATTATTGTTTTATACGCTTTTGGTTTTATTATTTATTGTACTGTGTGTTTATTTTATGTGTTGTTTTAGGCACATTGTGCCATATGTAAGCCACCCCGAGTCCCTTTGGGGAGATGGAGGCAGGGTACAAAAGTATTATCTATCCGAACGTGTCTCTCCTTATGAACCCACCAAGGATTTAAGATCATCAGGGGAGGACCTGCTCTCGATCCCGCCGGCTTCACAAGCACGTCTGGCGGGAACAAGGGACAGGACCTTCTCCGTAGTGGCCCCAATGCTGTGGAACTCCCTGCCCAGGGATATCAGATCGGCTCCCTCCCTCTTTACCTTTCGGAAAAAAAAGAAAACTTGACTCTTCGAGCAAGCATTTGGAGTTTCAGCTTAATTAGTTAACTGACTTGGAATTGACCTAGGAATGATAATGACGACAGAATAGATAATGGACTAAATATGACGACACAGTTTTTTAAAATTTGTAAAAACTTTTATTTTTATTGTTTTTGATGTTTTTAGATATTTGCCCAAGAAGAGGAGATGGTTTTCATGATGTTTTATGATATCTAGCATTGAATTTGGCTATTGTTCACCGCATTGAGTCGCCCGAGGGCTGAGAAATTGCGGTATAGAAATGAAGTAAATAAATAAATAATACTTTATTGACACAAGGACCCAGTATGTCACAGAAAACGAGATCTACATGCTGGATTTCGTATCACAAAATCACAAGTCGAACACTTCCCAAGCGTCTAGGACTGTGTGATGTATTTTCGAATGATGCACGCAGATCCAAGTAAGGTGGCCTTTTGCAGTTGACAGATCATGATTTGGCCAATGTTTATTGTTTCCAAATGCTGGCTGAGATCTTTAGTATTGCACCCAGTGTGCCGATCACCACTGGGACCAACTGGACTAGTTTATTCCAGAGCCTTTGCAGTTCAATTTTGAGATTATTATTATCATCATCATCCCTGTGCTCCCTGTACTCACAGGGCGTAATCAGCTCTGCAAAATGTAGAGTGCATTGCAGACAACCGAGCCTCTATTGAAGCTCAGTGAAAGATCCCAAATGAGGTTGCCAAAATGCCCCCAAAACATGGCAGCACACAGGGGCGGTCCGAGCTCTCCCGGGAGTAGCGAACATTATTTTGGCGCCCCGGCGCTCCCAATGCGCCCCATGGTGAGGCGCCGCGGCGTCGCCCGCCCTGCTGCTGCGCTGCGCTCCGCGGTTTCGCGCGCATGCGCAGTGCCTCGGACCTCAGCGAGGTCCGTAGGCACTCTCTTGTAAACCCGGAGCGCTTTTGCAGCAGCAGGGCGGCGGCAACGCTGCAGCTCCTGTAACCCCACCCGGAGCGTCAAGATGGCGCTCTGCGCGGCCGCGTAGAGGCGTAATGGCAAAGACCGCCCCTGGCAGCACAGCAAGAGCTAATCAAACTGATCAGCTCTGCTCTGCTTCTACCTACTACATTCCCTTTTTCCCCACTCTGGTCAGGGCCGTAGCCTGGTCAGGGCTGCCAGGATTTTTGGTTCGGGGCTGAGTTTGGTTCGGGGCTGAGACTGGGTGGAAGAGGGTTTACCCTAGCAAACCTTTTGTATTGTTATCCCAATAACCCCATTAATGTGGGATATAATGAGCATGGTGATCAGATCATGATATGAATAAACATAACAGTTTAAATAATGTACCAGTAAGGCCTTCTCGTGGACCACCCTGAATTTCCGGGGGGCTGAAGCCCCCCCCCTGGCTACATGCCTGGCTCTGGTGGACTGATGCACATCTCTTCAGGACATGGAGACAAAAACCCTGCAACGTGGTTTGAAGCCAAATTCTGTGTTGAATGTAATCACTTTCCTGGCCTCAAACCAGTTCTAGACCTGTCAATCTAATCACCACAGTGGCAATGATAACTTTTCATCCACTTCCTAACTGGATCACACCATCTGTGTAGAACACACATGGGCAAACTTGGGCTCTCCGGGTGTTCTGGACTTCAACTCCCACAATTCCCAAGAGCCGCAGGCCCCTTCCTTTTATTTATTTATTTATTCACTATATTTCTACCCTGCCCTTCTCAACCCCCCCCCCCCAGGGGGAGGGGGGGGACGGACTCAGGGCGGCTTACAAGGCACAATTACATGCCGGCAACAATACACAATACACAGCCGCTTAAGCTGTCAGGAATTGTGGGAGTTGAAATCCAAAACACCTGGAGAGCATGCCCAGATTACCCATAAGGCCAACGAGGCCATGGCCTAGGGGCGTAAGCCGAGGGGGAGGGGGCGCAGATCACGGACCAAAAAAAAATTGGCCCCTCCTCGCTCCTTCTCCCGGCAAAGTCTCTGCTCCGTCTCGCGCGTGCTCTCTCTCTCTCTCTCTTGTGCGCGCTCAATCTCGTGCGCGCACTCTCTCTCATGCGCGCTCTCTCTCTCTCTCGTGCATGCCTTTGGAGTGAGTTTGCAACCACTCCGCTCTCCCCGAGGAGACCTTCAGAGCACAGCGGAGCTTTCCAGCTGGTGGGAATGCATGGGGACCTTGGAGGTGGCGGGATGGTGCCTACCCGCCTGTCTCTTCTGCTCCGGAGGCACCATGGCGAAAGCCAGCCAAGTGTGGGTCTGAGTGGTGTGTGTGTGTGTGGGGGGGGGGGGCGTAATTCCAAAGTGTGGCCTAGGGTGCAAAAAAGTGTTAATCCGGGCCTGCTGGAGAGCCCAAGTTTGTCCATGCCTGGTGTAGAACTATTCTAAGATAAGCATTCTTTGCCATAATTGGAAGAGAACAAAGGGAGGTATGTAATATTCAGCTAACTGGACTCATATATAAACAGAGGCCACCCTTTTTCCTTTATCCAAATTTTTCTGGTTCAGATTGGATCACGTGGGAATTTATATTTTTGTCAGCGCTACTGATGAGTGTCTATGTTTAAGAACTGGGATCCATGTTGTTTACTCTTCTTTTCTTCCCTCTTTTCCATATTGCAAACTGAGAAGGGCTCATTCTACATATAATCTCTTTTTTTTAACGTGGCTTCAGATATTTGAGGCACGTTAATCATCTGTACCACTATTCTTTGCTTTTTAGTAAGCTAAAAGCTTGGAAAACTTACTGGCCATGCTAATAGTCCCAAAAATATTTTTTTCTGAATGTGTGTATTTGATAATGTCATCATGTGGGTGAAAAAAAGAAGCTGGTAGGTTAGCTTCCCAAAGTTTTCCCCTTGACAGGGCCGTAGCCAGGATTTTGATTCGGGGCTGAGTTTGGTTCGGGGCTGAGACTGGGTGGAAGAGGGTCTACCCTAGCAAACCTTTTGTATTGTTATCCCAATAACCCCATTAGTGTGGGATATAATGAGCATGGTGATCAGATCATGATATGAATAAACATAACAGTTTAAATAATGTACCAGTAAGGCCTTTTCGGGCCACCCTGTGAATTTCGGGGGGGTGGCTGAAGCCCCCTTAGCCCCCCGGCTACATGCCTGCCCCTTGACATTAAGTTTAGTCTCATGTCAGACTCTGGAAGGTGGTGCCCATCTCCCAGAGGCGGTCTAAGGTAATATTAAATGATAAGCGAACATTATTTTGGTGCCCCCACAAAAAACCATTATTTTGGCGCCTCCTCCCGCATGCCCAGAAGCTACAGGGCGCAGCCGCAGAAGCCTGTAAACACAGCACTCCCTATTCGGCATGCGCCCCCTCCGCGCATGCCCAGAAGCTCCTGTGCGCAGGTGCAGAAGCCTGTAAACACAGCACTCCCTATTCGGCATGCGCCCCCCCTCTGCGCATGCCCAGAAGCTCCTGTGCGCAGGCGCAGAAGCCTGTAAACACAGCACTCCCTATTCGGCATGCGCCCCCCTCCGCGCATGCCCAGAAGCTCCTGTGCGCAGGTGCAGAAGCCTGTAAACACAGCACTCCCTATTCGGCATGCCCCCCCCCTCCGCGCATGCCCAGAAGCTCCTGTGCGCAGGCGCAGAAGCCTGTAAACACAGCACTCCCTATTCGGCATGCGCCCCCCCCTCCGCGCATGCCCAGAAGCTCCTGTGCGCAGGTGCAGAAGCCTGTAAACACAGCATTCCCTATTCGGCATGCGCCCCCCTCCGCGCATGCCCAGAAGCTCCTGTGCGCAGGCGCAGAAGCCTGTAAAAACAGCACTTCCTATTCGGCACGCAGAGAGGTTTGCTACGGTGCGGCGTCAGAGCGCACAAGGCCCAAAAGCGGAACATCGGCCGGACCCTGTCTGGCGGGCGGGGGAATGCGCCCTTTACCCAGATGGCGCCCCACACAGCGGCGTCCTTCGCCTACCAGTAGGACCGCCCCTGCCATCTCCATTTCTAAGCTGAAGAGCTGGTGTTGTCCATAGAAGTCTCCAGGGTCATGTGGCCAGCATGACTGCATGGAGCACCATTATCTTCCCACCAAGGTGGTACTTATTGTTCTACTCACATTTGCATGTTTTCAAACTGCTAGGTATTGTTGTTGGCACTACGGCCATCTCCCAGGCAAGAAAGATCTCCATTCTTCGAGAATGAGTCTTTGATCGTCCTCCAACTTCTATCCCTCCCCCCCTCCGCTTTTTAATCTGAAATACATTAGTTGCTATGGAAATGGTTAGGGGAGGGCCCAAGCAAGGCAGTTTGAGTAGGAAAGTGCTCTGGATTACTTAAAACCATTCCAAGTGCTTGTGTGTCGTCTGTGTACATTCAGAGATGCCTTGGGCTCGGCCCCATGTAAGCCCCCCAAGATTGCTTAAGGTAGGGAGAGAAATGTTGCACTGGAAATGCAGTGAGGAAAGAAGGCGAGAGGCATGCGAATTTTGACAACCAAGCACAGTTTTACTCTTCCTAATTTTACTTTATCTGGGCATAATACAACTATAATAAAATAAGCAAACACATTATACCTAATATAGGTAAAACCAGGCCCGGAGGCCAGATGCGGTCCCTTGGGCTCTTTCCTCAGGCTCTCTTCTCTCTCCTATCATTCCTGTCTTCTCCCTTTCCTCCCTCCCTTCCATACCTCCATCTTTCGCTCACCCTGCTTCTTTCCCTTCCACCCCTTCATCCTTCCTTCCTTCCCTCTTTCCTCTCTCCTTCCCTCTCTCCCTCTTTCTCCTCCCTCCCTTTTGCCTTTCCTTCCTTCTGTTTCCTCCCTCCCTTCCTTCCCTCTTTCTCCTTTCCTCCATTCCCTTCAAACCCTTTCATCCTTCCTTACCTCTCTCTTTCCTTCCTCCTTCCCTTCCTTCCTGCCATCCTTCTCTTCCTCCCTCCCTTCCCTTTTGTCTTTTCTTTCTTCTCTTTCCTCCCTCCCTCCCTCCCACCCTTCCCTCCCTCTTTCTCCCTCCCTCCATTCCCTTCCACCCTCTCATCCTTCCTTACTTTTCTCTTTCCTTCCTCCTTCCCTTCCTTTCTTCCATCATTCTCTTCCTCCCCTTCCCTCCCTTCCTCCTTTTTCCTTCCTTCTTCCCTTCCACCCTTTCATCCTTCCTTACTTCTCTCTTTCCTTCCTCCTTCCCTTCCTTCCTGCCATCCCTCCCTTCCTCCTTCCCTCCCTTCCCTTTTGTTTTTTCTTCTCTTTCCTCCCTCCCTTCCCTCACTCCCTCTTTCTCCCTCCATTCCCTTCCACCCTTTCATCCTTCCTTACTTTTCTCTTTTCTTCCTCCTTCCCTTCCTTTCTTCCATCATTCTCTTCCTCCCCTTCCCTCCCTTCCTCCTCTTTTTCCTTCCTTCTTCCCTTCCACCCTTTCATTCTTCCTTCTCTTTCCATCCTCCTTACCTCCCTCTTTCTCCTTCCACGCTTCCCTTCCTCCCTTTCATTCTTCCTTCCTTCTCTCTTTCCTTCCTCCTTCCCTTCCTTCCACCCTTACCTTCCACCCTTTCATCCTTCCTTCCCCCTTTCCTCCCTCCTTCCCTCTCTCCCTCTTTCTCCTCCCTCCCTCCCTTTTGCCTTTCCTTCCTTCTGTTTCCTCCCTCCCTCCCTCCCTTACCTCTTTCTCCTTCCCTCCATTCCCTTCCACCCCTCTTTGCTTCCTTCCCTCTTTCCTCCATCCCTCCCTTCCCTGCCTTTTGCCTTTCCTTCCTTCCCTTTCCTCCCTCTCTCCATTCCCACCCTTTCATCCCTCCTTCTCACTTTCCTTCCTCCTTCCCTTCCTTTCTTCCATCCTTCTCTTCCTCCCGCTTCCCTCTCTCGCTCCCTTCTGCTTTTCCTTCCTTCTTCCCGTCCACCCTTTCATCCTTCCTTCTCTTTCTTTCCTCCTTACCCCCTCTTTCTCCTTCCATGCTTTCTTCCTCCCTTTCATTCTTCTTTCCTTCTCTCTTCCCTTCCTCCTTCCCTTCCTTCCATCCTTCTCTTCCTCTCTTCCTTCCTTCCACCCTTACCTTCCATCCTTTCATCCTTCCTTCCCTTTTGTCTTTCCTTCCCCCTTTCCTCCCTCCTTCCCTGCCTCCCTTTCATCCTTCCTTTCTCTTTCCCTTCCTTTTTTCCATCACCGGGAAGCCAGTCCTCATAGCAGGAAGTGCTAGCATGTGTCCCCTATGTTAGAAAGTTTTCCCATGCCTGCATTATACAATAATACAATTATAAGGGGGAAAACTATTGATCTACAGTACAGTACAACTAAATATCTATTATATAAAGGAGGTCTCGTCATCGAACGACTGACAGAGACAGAGAAACCTTCCAAGGCAGAGACACCAAACTTGGCAACAAAAATAGGCCTCAGGCAAGGAAGGTTTTTAGCAAAGAAACTTTCCCCCACAAAACCTAGAAGGCCCCCAAAACAACAATTTAAAAAACTACATTTCCCAGCATCCTCTGCGGCCGCCAGTGAAACCCATTGGCCAACATCGGCCCACACAAAATGCAAGGAGGCTGAGTAACCATAGTAATGCTGGGCACAGCCAGCCAAGGCTAGGATAGAATGCTGAGTGATTTGAGTTCAGTCAGTTGGTGTTTGAGGGTTAAACTGACAAAACCAAACTCTATGAGGGAGCAATTCTCCAGCAATTCCTACCCACACAACACAACTTCCTATCACAACCCATCCCCCCAACTTTACGGTACCCCGCGCACACAACAACCACCACAAACAAAAACCTACTCCACCTATACTCCAACCACAACACAACACTGCACTGATACTCTACAAACACACACAAACACCCAAAACACCCCACCCACACAAGCATTCCCCAACATACTACCACCCACAATGCCACCACACACCCACTAACTCACCAAAAAAGTAATACCTACACACAACACAATACGCACAGAACACAACCTTGCGTCTACTGCTCAACCCATTTGCATGCCATTCCTTCCTTCCACACAGGCAGAAACTGACCCAAAAGACAAGCCATGCCTCCTAAAAAGAATAGCATCGGACGACACACTCGCAACGCTACATACATCAAACAAAAAAGGGCAGAATAAACGCCAGAACAGAAACACAGTTTCTTTTTTCAAATCCAGAGTTGGGAAACCACAGAACCTCTCCATCAACACAGCAGACGGAAAGACAAAAAACATTATATATTCACAAGCTCTGCAGAACGCCAGCAACACCACACACCGACAACTCCACAGCACTTCAACATCCCACCCACCAGAACAACCCACAACAACACAGCCATGACCCCACCAAGACCATAAGTAACATCAATTCCAACCCTTACATACTCAGACTTTCTCGCATCTCCTAAATAGGGCACAGCAACGTGTGCCGGGTACAGCTAGTCTATTATATAAATGGGTTCACGTCATGTGATGTATACCTCAAACAAAGAAACCTTACAACGCAGAAAAACAATACTTGCCAACAGAAATAGGCCTCAAGCAAGGTACGTTTGTAGCAAAGAAACTTTCCCCCCCAAAACCTAAAAGGCCCCCAAAACAATGAGTAAAAATAAAACTACATTTACCAGCATCCTCCGGGGCAGCCAAAGACTCACCCAGCCTCTACATTCTGAATAACACGATTGGCTGCCAATAAGGGCGGATTTGCATAACTGCTGCACTAGCCAGCCAACATGAAAATTCCGATCCTTAATAAACTGCCAAAACAAAATAAGGAAAAGGCCTGAGCCAATCCCCATAACAAACACCCAAATCACTTCCAACCGAAAATTTACACCCCAAAAACACAGACCACGCCCAAAATTGACAGTAAGGCTTCATTAACTTGATTTCCCTAACTAGCCCTCACTTACTGAGAAGCTGTTTACGCTCTAAATTGACAGTAAGACTTCATTAACTTGATTTCCCTAACTAGCCCTCACTTACTGGGAAGCTGTTTACGCTCTGAATTGACAGTAAGACTTCATTAACTTGATTTCCCTAACTAGGCCTCACTTACTGGGAAGCTGTTTACGCTCTGAATTGACAGTAAGGCTTCATTAACTTGATTCTCCCGACTAGGCCTCAGCTCATTGGACATTGTGTATGGCCTGAATTGACAGTAAGGCTTCATTAACTTGCTGTTCCTAACTAGGCCTCGGCTCATGGGACATTGTGTATGGCCTGAATTTACAGTAACCTACCTTGGCACACAGAGCCCCGACCATACATGATGGGACTTGAAGTACCACCATGGAAAATGGGATTTGTAGTACTTCAAAACCCATCATTCCCCACAGACCACTGTGGCCCAGAACCAAGGCCAATAAAGACCCAACTTGGCACACCATGCCCCCATGACCCACACTCCATCCAACTGCAGTTTAGAGGAGGGCACACCGTGGATGTTTGGACTTTCTCGCATCTCCTAAAAAGGGCACAGCAACGCGTGCCGGGTACAGCTAGTATACTATAAATGAGAACACAAGAAAACATATGAGCACAGAAAATAAAACAAACAAATGTACAAAGCATCCACACTAAAGCAGCACTAAATAACTAACTTAAGCGGTTGAGAGGTTGGGGGGAATGAAGGGGCCTGAGGCTGTTAGGAATTGTGGGAGTTGGAAGTCCAAAACACCAGGAGGGTCCAAGTTTGCCCATGCCTGTTCTAAATTACAGCATCATCAAAGTCAAATTATAAGGTGAGAAACGTCCGTTCCATCCTCAAGGGCTGAGGTTTAGCTTTGGGCATATTGTCTTGGCGGGGTGAACTATGGACAGAGGCAACCTTTCCGTTTTCACTTTTCCAGTCGCTGCAGTTTCACCAGTATTCCAAGTTCTTTAGTGTGTGTTTCGGTTCCTGCTAAAATGCCTTTTCAGTTACATTTTAAAAATAAACATTGGCATATTCACACAGTAGGAATTCAATGTAAGGGTGTTATCGCATTAATTAAAACCTGGTTTTGGAAGGGAAAACGTTGCTGCCTTTGAGTCATTGTTATTTTCACTATTTCTCGTTTGTGATCAAATGACATGTAACATTTATAAATGTCATCCTAAAAGAATTCTGGAGTAATTGCCACAAGCTTTTGGAAAAGATATTTAAAACATTCAGAAATTTACTTTAATCCCCCCCCCCCTCCCAAAAGCATCCAATTATTCTTTAATGTGTTCTATGTCACTTTTAAAGTTTTTTTAAAAAAGGGTGCCCAGGTGAAGTGTACCTGCACCACAAACATAGCTGTTTCACAGCTATAGTGAGACTAATGAACTTCTGTAAATTGCAATCCCCCCCATCACCACCAAAAATAAAGAAATTCTGCTTGTAGCTACTAGCTTAAATGCAATGGTTCAGCAGAAGGAGTCTAGATCAGTGTTTCTCGACCTTCCTAATGCTGTGATCCCTTAATACAGTTCCCCCAGTGACCCCCAACCATAAAATTATTTTTGTTGCTACTTCATAATTATAATTTTTGTTACTGTTAAGAATTGTAAAGTAAATATCCGATATGCAGGATGTATTTTCATTCACTGGACCAAATTTGGCACAAATACCCAATATGCCCGAATTTGAATACTGGTGGGGTCGGGGGTGAGAAAAACAGACCTTGCCATTTGGGAGTTGTTGTTGCTGGGATTTATAGTTCACCTACAATCAAAGAGCATTCTGAGCTCCACCAATGATGGAATTGAACCAAACTTGGCACACAGAACTCACATGACCAAGAGAAAATACTGGAAGGGTTTGGTGGCCGTTGTTCTTGAGTTTTGGAGTTGTAGTTCACCTACATACAGAGAGCACTGTGGACTCAAATAATGATGGATCAAACTTGGCACAAATACTCAATATGCCCAAACACTGGTGGAGTTTGGCGAAAATAGACCTTGACATTTGGGAATTGTCATTGCTGGGATTTATAGATCTCCTACAATAAAAGAGCATTCGGAACTCCCCCAACAATTGAATTGGGCCAAACTTCCCACACAGAACCCCCCAGGAACCAACAGAAAATACTGTGTTTTCTGATTTTCTTTGGCAGACCCTCTGACACCCCCTTGTGACCGCCGCCCCATGTCCCATAGAACAAGCACTGGAGGAGCATGTGTTCAGTTGTTTCTGTGTGACCCAAATCACAAGGACAGAGTCTTTCTGAAAATGGGATTTTCCATGATCAACCCTCGAGTACAGCTTATGGAAGGGTGTGACATCAAGCCAGGGTGAAGGTCCTCTAAATTTGTTAAGTATGCCATAGGGTAGGTGAGATACCTGCTGTCGTTGTTGACAATTAAGGTTGGGGCGGAGGCTAGATCCAATTGGCGCTCTGTGTTTGAAATACACTGTTTGACAAGTGCTTTGGCTTGATTGTATTCTATACTGAGTAGAAATTTTGGGGAGAACCAAATGGTGAGATTTTAGTTGCTACAGATTCTTTGAGAAGTTGGAGGGTGCATGCCCGGATTACCCATAAGGCCAACCTAGGCCATGGCCTAGGGGCGCAAGCCGGGGGGGGGGGGCGCAGATCACGGACCAAAAAAACCCCCAAAACTGGTCCATGCCCCTCTTTCCCCCTTTCTCATGCCCCTCTTCGCTCCTTCTCCCGGCAAAGTCTCTGCTCCGTCCCCTCCGTCTCTCGCTCTCTGGGCTGCGGCAGGGCCCTCGCATTGATCCATTGATTTGCCCGCGGGTCTCTGACTGGCCTGACCTCCTGGCTCCCGAGGAACTCGTCTCCATGGCGACTCGCCCGGCTCCCCCGGCGGCAGACTGTAAATTTCTGCAGCCAGAGCCGAGCAGCAGAGTCCGGGAGAGGGCGGTGGGAGGGAGGGGAGAAGGAGGAGAAGGAGGCAACTAGGAGGAAAGAAAGAAAGCAAGTAAAGAAGGAAGAGAGGGAGAGAAGGAGAGGGGAGAGAAAGGGCATTGCTTGGGTGGACCTCTCTCAGGTCCCCAGCACGAGACCACACCAACCCACGCTCGCTCCTGTGCTCTCGGACCAAACCAGGGCGGGCTGCTTGGCCAAAGGGAGCCGCGGGAGGGAAGGAAGGATCAAGGCCAGGGTCTGGCTCTCCTGCCTTCGGGAGCAGCCAAACAAAAGCCACACAAACCCCAACCTGAATCCTCCCTCGGTCTGCGGGAGTGCACGGCAAGCGGACATCTCTCTCTCTCTCTCGTGCGTGACTTTGGAGTGAGTTTGCACTCGCTGTGCTCTCCCCAAACCTCCCAAGGAGACCTTCAGAGCACAGCGGAGCTTTCCAGCCGGTGGGAATGGGGACCTTGGAGGTGGCGGGATGGTGCCTATTCGCCTTTCTCTTCTGCTCCGGAGGCACCATGGCAAAAGCCAGCCAAGTGTGGGTCTGAGTGGTGTTGGGAGAGTGGGGGCTGTAGAGGTTGGCTTAAAGGGGGCGTAATTCCAAAGTGTGGCCTAAGGCGCAAAAAGGTGTTAATCCGGGCCTGGGAGGGCGCAATTAAATTCGACTCTGTTCCATATCAAATCACCCTCTGAGGATGCATAGGATTGGGGTTTCTTAACAGTGACATTCAATGTCTGTTATTCTACCCAGATCTTTGTGGAAATGGCCTCTCAAAATTATATGGGAAAAGAAATCGGGTAGTCCAAAATTCCCAAGGAGGTGGAGAAATTCTCCAACAGACTCTTAGGTTTCGCTATTAAAAGTGATAGTTATACATCTTTCTTACTGACAAAGCTTTTGTTACATTTTGGTTTGAATTCTTGGCAAGTTCCAATGCGTTTGCAGACTCGCCACCATTTGGTGTTCTTTATAACGCCTAAAACTCGCCGACTTAATTTACTTTTAACGTATATGCAACTTTTTCCCGGCATGAGAGCCAAGACTGTTTACAACACTGTGTGCTTTCATTTCATATTGTTTCTGATTCATGCCAACCCCTAAGGCAAACCTGTCGTGGGGTTTTCTTGGCAAGATGTGTTCAGGAGAGGTTTGCCACAGCCTTTCTCGGAGGTTGAGAGAGTGGGATTCCCTTAAGGTCATCCAGTGCACATCCATCAGTAAAGGAAATTAAATAAACAAACGTTGGGCAAGTTGACAGTGTTAGCCTTTATCTGACAGCTTCTTAAAGCTTTCTGTTTTTCCCTTTTGGCATGTTGCTTGCAAATAGCTAATTTACAGTGAAAAGGGAAGGTGCTCAGAGAATCCTTACCTTTGCGCCAAGTAAAGGTGGGGGAGGGAGCAGGTCGGGAGAGTTATACTTCCAAAGCGACTGGTAGTAAAAGGCATCTTCTGGCTTTTGAACTAAATTTCAAAGTTAATGCCCTGCTAAATTATTTTTCTCCCCTCTGTGTTAGCGATGGCTGTAAAAACGGAGCTGCCGAAGCCTCTTGCGGTCGGCAGGGGCTTCCAAGGTCGCTTCTGGGGAAGGCGAGTGGTACCCAGCAGTCAGATGGAGGCACAGTTGGTTGGGTCTGTAATTGAGGTCTGCTTTCCCAGCCAAGGTCACTCTGAAGAAAATGGTTGAGTGGCCGTGAAGTTACTGCTCGGGTTTATAGTAGATCAGGAATTTTATCACCCATAAAAAGAACTTTACAAAATTATTTCTTCCCCCTTGCTCTACGACCACAAAACACGTTTCCCGAGCCCTGCAATTCGGTGAACTGGCTTTCCATTTCCTCATGCATAATAACCCCGTTCTGCCTCATACCCTGTTTTAAAAGCTGTGTTTTGGGGTTTTTTTTACTTCTCAGCTTGAGCAAAGTAGAAGCAAAAATGCTGTAACGGTTGGATAAAAACATTGTGTAAACCAGTGTTTTTCAATCTTTTTTGAGCCGTGGCACATTTTTTACATTTACAAAATCCTAAGGCACACCACCAACCAAAATGACACAAAATGACACTCTAACACAGTAATACATATAGTTAATATGTTTTTAGATGTATTTATACACTCAGTGTGAAACCTGGGCCTGTTTCGATGAACACAACATAGATATCCTGGCAGGAATGGCAGAAAGACAAACTTCCCACACACAACTCCAATAACCAAGAGAAAATACTATAAGAGTTTGGTGGGCATTGACCTTGGGTTTTTGGAGTTGTAGTTCACCTATATCCAGAGAGCACTGTGGACTGAAACAATGTTGGACCAGGACCAAACTTGGCATGAATACTCAATATGCCCAAATGTGAACACAGATGGAGTTTGGGGGAAATAGACCTTGACATTTTGGAGTTACAGTTTCTGGGATTTATAGTTAACACACAATCAAAGAGCATCCTGAACTCTTGCAACAATGGAATTGAACCAAACTTGGCATACAGAACCCCCATAACCAACAGAAAATACTGGAGGGGTTTGGAATGAATTGCCTCCGCCGGGGAAGGCCGCGCTTTCTTCCAGGAGCCTCCTGGGGCAGAGACAGGAAGTTCTTCCTAATGTTCAGGTGGAATCTCCTTTCCCGTAGTTTGAAGCCATTGTTCCATGTCCTAGTCTCCAGGGCAGCAGAAAACAAGCTTGCTCCCTCCTTATATGACTTCCCCTCATATCTTTAAACATGGCCCTCATCATGTCTCTTTTCAGCCTTCTCTTCTGCAGGCTAAACATGCCTGGTTCTTTAAGCCGCTCCTTATAGGGCTTGTTCTCCAGACACTTGATCATTTTAGTCGCCCTCCTCTGGACACATTCCAGCTTGTCAACATCTTTTTAAAATTTCAGTACCCAGAATTGGACACAGTGTGATTCCAGGTGTGGTATGACCAAGGCAGAATAGAGGGGTACCATAACTTCCCTCCTATTTATGCAGGCTAAAATCCCATTGGCTTTTTTTTTTGCCACCGCATGACATTGTTGGCTCATGTTCACCTCCCTGTCCTCAAGGACCCCAAGATCTTTTTCACATGTACTATTGTCGAGCCAGGGATCGTCCCCCATTCTGTATCTTTGCATTTCCTTTTTTCTTGCCAAAGTGGAGTATCTTGCATTTGTCACTGTTGAACTTCATTTTGTTAGTTTTGGCCCATCTCTCTAATCTGTTAAGATGGTTTTGAATTCTGCTCCTGTCTTCTCGAGTATTAGATATTCCTCCCAATTTGGTGTCGTCTGCAAACTTGATGATCATGCCTTCTAAGTCAGTGTTTTTCAACCTTTTTTGAGCCGCGGCACATTTTTTACATTTACAAAATCCTGGGGCACACCACCAACCAAAATGACACAAAATGACACTCTAACACAGTAATACATATAGGCAATATGTTTTTAAATGTATTTATACACTCACTGGGCCTGTTTCGATGAACACAAAATATATAGTTACAGTAGTATATTATTATTATTAAATTGCTTTACATTACATTATCAATATTATATGTATACACAATATACGTATATTACTATAATATCAAATACAGCATACTATGTCATTGTCACAGTACAACAATTACATACCACATTGTATTATAACAATTATATCGCAATATTAGTTGATGTCCAAAACACCTGGAGGAAGGCCCAAGTTTGACCATATCTAGTCTCAACCTTCTTCCAACCCCTTAATAAAGATGCTGCCTGCCTTAATGTATAGCCAGAGTCTCCATGCCCATCTGTCGGGAGGGCTTGGGTGGTGCCTTCCTGCTTGGCTGAAGGGGGTTAGGCTGGAGAAATAACCCCATATTTCTCCCATGAGTTCCCTTCCTACTTTCCCCCATTGGCTGGCTGACTCCCTGTCTGCCTGCCTGCCCCTCCGGCTGCTTGCCTACCTGCCTTCAGCACTCAGGCTCCGCTGCTCTCTGACTCACACCTCGCATAGCCCCAACAGGGCTGGGCTGGACTGGACCGGAAGTGCTCCCCGCCGGAGCGGAATGGAAGGGAACGGGCCCAAACAGGTCCACCCTATTGTGCGGCCCTCCCGGAAACAGGGACCCACACACTGAGGTTCCAGAGACAGAGTAGCAAACTTTATACATGACATCAGATAGATAAGAATCTAATTTCCCACGGCACACCTGATGATCTCTCACGGCACGGCACACTAGTGTGCCACGGCACACTCATTGGGAAACACTGTTCTAAGTCATCAATAAAGATTTTGAACAGAACTGGGCCCAGGACGGAACCCTGTCGTGCACTGACTAAGCTATTTTGCAATTAGTTTCAAACAGAGGGACTATTCAGCCAAGGGTTTGAAGCTGATAAAGAAGGAACTTGCCTGCATTCAGGCCATAGTGCTGGAATGGATCCGAACTGTACTGCATTTTTTGATGTGAACCAAACAACCAACTTACTAGATTTCCCACAATGCAACCCCTATTTTATATTTTCTAGAATACTGCATTAAGAAACCCAGGATATTGTAGGAAATTTATTTATTTATTTACTATATTTTTATACCGCCCCTCTCAGCCTGAAGGCGACTCGAGGCGGTGCACATATGGCAATGAATGCCCACAGATAAAATACACAGTTAAAAATATAAATACAATCTCAGCATCTCATTGTTAAAATCGGTTTCCGTTGCATCGTCATCGTTCCAAGGTCTCAATTAAATAATTACATTTCGTCTCCAGAAGCCTGCTCAAACAGCCAGGTCTTGACTTTCTTCCGAAATGTTAAGAGGGAGGGGGGCGATCTAATGTCCTTAGGGAGGGCGTTCCATAGCCGAGGGGCCACCGCTGAGAAAGCCCTGTCTCTCATCCCCGCCAGTAGAGTCAACGACAAAGGTGGGACCGAGATCTTAACCATCTAGATCAGGGGTGCCCGCACTTTTTCAGCACGCAAGCTACTTATAATAAAACCAAGTCAGAAAGATCTACCTACCTCCTCAAGGCTGGAGAGGGGAGGGGCGGGGGTGGGGCTTGGTGCGGCCTGGCTCCGACCCCTCTGGCTTCAGCTCTACCAGCAGCTTCTCCAGGTTTGAGGATGGCAGTGTCAAGCCAGCCTTGTTCTAGCTATGCCACCACTGGCTTGGAATTGCCATCCTCAAGCCTGGAGAAGCTGCTGGTAGAGCGAAAGCCAGAGGGGGCGGAGCCAGGCCGTGCCAAGCCCCGCCCCCTCTCCTCTGGCTTTGGAGCTCCCAGCAGCTTCTCTAGGCTTGAGGATGGCAGTGCCAAGCCAGTGGTGACATAGCTCGCACAAGGCTGGCTTGGCACTGCCATCCTCAAGCCTGGAGAAGCTGCTGGTAGAGCAGATGCCAGAGGGGGGCGGAGCCAGGCCATGCCAAGCCCCACCCCCTCCCCTCTGGCTTTGGAGCTCCCAGCAGCTTCTCCAGGCTTGAGGATGGCAATGCCAAGCCAGTGGTGACATAGCTAGCACAAGGCTGGCTTGGCATGGCCATCCTCAAGCCTGGAGAAGCTGCTGGGAGTGCCAAAGCCAGGGAGGGGGAGGGGTTAGGGTTAACCTTGAGAAGCGCCCCATGCAGCTGGGATCGACCTCCTTCGGTCCCGGGATCGACTGGTTGATTGCGATCGACTTCCTGGGCAACCCTGATCTAGATAGTTAAGCATCTAGATAGTTCATAGGGAGAGATGCGTTTGGACAGATAAGCTGGACCAGAACCGGTTAGGGCTTTAAAGGCCAAATCCAGCACTTTGAATTGTGCTCGGTAGCAAATTGGCAGCCAGTGGAGGGATTGTACGCTCCCTGAGTGCCGCTCCTGTTATCAACCTGGCTGCTGTCCGTTGGACCAATTGAAGCTTCCGAACAGTCTTCAAAGGTGGCCCCACGTAGAGAGCGTTGCAGTAATCTATACAGAATGTAACCAGAGCATGGAAATTGAAAATGGCTGCTCATAACTGTCTACCACAGAAGAGACAAAGTAGGCACCAGTGTTTTTGGATTTTGCCATGCCATATAGATTCCAGCAAATAGGTGTTTGAGATATACCCAACCCATCTTATTCTAATGTTCATAGATGAACTGAAGGCAAATCAGGAATCAACAATCTTTGGAGAAAGCTCTTAACTCACCCATCTTCTGCGCTCAAAGAATAATTCAAAGTCAACATTAATTGATTGGATCCTAGCTATTAACCTAATTTGGCTCACAAAGCAAATCTGCAGGTTCCAACATATATGAGAAGGGCTGTTATTTCTGGTGAATGGAGTTCTCATTCCAATTAAAGAACACAATAAATTGAGAAATGTATGGGAAGCTCCAGCAGCCTTGTTCAAACAGGCTTTCATTCGTTATGTCAACATAATGCCCCCTTTCGTAACGTCTGCAACTTTTATTTTGCTTTATTGGCATAGAATCATAGAGATGGAAGAGACCTCGTGGGCCATGCAGTCCAACCCCATTCGGCCAAGAAGCAGGAAAATCACTTTCAAAGCACCCCCGACAGTGGGCCACCCAGCCTCTGTTTAAAAGCCTCCAATGAAGGAGCCTCAACCACAGTTCGGGGTAGAGAGTTCCAATGCTGAACACTAGCTCTCGCAGTCAGGAAGTTCTTCCGAACGTTCTCCTTTCCTGTAGTTCGAAGTCATTGGTCTGCGTCCTAGTCTCCAGGCAGCAGAAAACAAGCTCCCTCCCCCTCCCTATGACTTCCTCTCACATATTTATTTATCATGTCTCCTCTCAGCCTTCTCTTCTTCAAGCTAAACATGCCCAGCTCTTTAAGCTGCTCCTCCAGACCCTTGATCATTTTAGTCGCCTTCCTCTGGACACATTCCAGCTTGTGTATTGCAAAAGACAAATGGTGACGCTTTTAATAGCACCCCATCCTGAAAAATCCTGGCTTTTCTTCACGGACGAAGATTCTTAGGAAGGACTCACCCCATGCTTTCTACAAGTGCATTGATGACTAAAAAGGCCAATCTGAGATAGGCAAGTTCGGTTGCAGAAAGCACAGCAGAAAGTCTCCTTGGGTGATGTTGTTTCCAAGTTGCGGTTCTTTCTGCGTTGTCATTTCTCTTTGAGACCTGTTCGGCGTGTCTTCTCGAAAGAGGCTGCAGCATTGTGGATAGTGCGTCTCCACGCCTCCTGATGTGAGGCCAGGGTGGACCATTGTTGGTGATCAATCTGGCCGAGCCTGAGATGTTGTTTCAGGGAGTCCTTATATCTCTTTTTGGGGGCGCCTCTCTTGCGCTGACCCGTGGAGAGTTCACCGTAGAGTAGTATCTTTGAGAGGCAGTGGTCCTCCATCCTAGAGACGTGCCCTGCCCAGCACAGCTGAGTTCCCACTAGCATGGCCTCAATGCTGGTGATCCCTGCTTGCTCAAGGACAGCAACATTAGTCACATAGTCAGTCCAGTGTACATTTAGGATTGTGCGAAGACAGCGCTGATGAAAGCGTTCAAGGAGTCGTAGATGTTGGCGATAGGTGACCCATGTTTCAGACCCATAAAGGAGAATAGACAGTACGATAGCTCTGTACACACTGATTTTGGTGCTTTGTTGCTCCAGACTCTTTTGTGAAGCCTTCCGAATGCACTATATGCCTTTGCTAATCTGTGAGCTATCTCTTTATCAATATTGGTGTCTGAAGCATCATCCCTGGAAAAACATTGCTTATATATCACCAGTTGCAATATTTTACATTTTTATGGGACGAAGGGCTCTTTGTTGTCCTTATTTTTGTAATCTGGAGAATGTCCTATTCTGTCTGAGGCTCCTTATAGAAAATGGGGAATAGATGCATATGCTGGAATGTTCATCTCCGGAGTCCTAACTCCCTCCGTTGCGTATACTTCTAGTTCCTTCCTTCTCTCCCTCCCCTGGCAGCTCTCTCTCTCTCTCTCTCTCTCTCTCTCTCTCTCGGCAGTTCCCCTCACAGGCAGAACAGTGCTGAATGTGCTAAATTAGGCCATTAGAGGAATTCATTTCTCTTTATTAGCCTGTGTCAAATCCTTTTTATTAGTGGCTGAAAACGACCTCTCTTCTGCAGTAAAATGTCAGGCCAGTTCAGCCCTTTTATTTGTTCTGCATTGACGAGGATCAAACTTTCCCTGAATTAGTGTAGAGAGATTTATTTCCTCCGAATTTTGAGTGGCTTAAAGGTGAGAAAAGAGAGGGAGGAAGAGAGAAGGAGAGAAGGTGCGTGCAGGAGGCAACGAGGAGTTACGATGGTTGGTGGTCAACCATAAGATGTGCTCAACTTAACTATAGGTTTCATCTACTTAGACTCTTTCCTAGTGATCTCTACGGTTGCCACTTTTTGATATAAGAAATAAGGGACATTTACCTAAAAGAAGGCCTGTTCTAACCAGGGGCGGTCCTACTGGTAGGCATGGGGTGCCGTAGCAAACCTCCCTGCGTGCCGCCGGCACGGTGCCGAATAGGGAGTGCTGTGTTTATAGGCTTCTGCGCTTGCGCACAGGAGCATCTGGGTATGTGCGGGGGCTTGCCGGATAGGGAGTGCTGTGTTTACAGGCTTCTGCGCTTGCGCACAGGAGCTTCTGGGCATGTGCGGGGGTCGTGCCGAATAGGGAGTGCTGTGTTTACAGGCTTCTGCGCTTGCGCACAGGAGCTTCTGGGCATGTGCGGGGGGGGTGCGTGCCGAATAGGGAGTGCTGTGTTTACAGGCTTCTCCGCCTGCGCACAGGAGCTTCTGGGCATGTGCGGGGGGGTGCCGAATAGGGAGTGCTGTGTTTACAGGCTTCTCCGCCTGCGCACAGGAGCTTCTGGGCAAGCGCGGAGGGGGGGCGTGCTGAATAGGGAGTGCTGTGTTTACAGGCTTCTGCGCCTGCGCAGAGGAGCTTCTGAGCATGCGCAGAGGGGGGGGGCAAAATAATGTTTTGCAGCAGGGCCCCAAAGTAATGTTCACTTACCATTTAAAATTACCTTAGACCGCCCCTGGTTCTAACCAAAGCGATCGTGGACCCGGCCTACCTCCGGCAGGGCAGGCAGGCTGGGCAAGGCTTCGTGCAGCACCGCCATGGACTCCAGCTGCCACTCGCTGAGGGGCGCCAGGGGCTGAGGGAGCCACTCCCAAAGGCTGAGACGCTCCCAGGCCTCCCACCCTTCGCCAGCCAGCGTTGGCATCCCCGTCAGGCGCCAGAAGCTGAGGCGCCTCCTTCTTGGAGGACAGCCAGCCAGAACTCACGCGGCCTTGAAGCACTTCAGAGGGGGAGTGGAAGACATTGCGCACCCTGCGGTGACGTCACTTCTGCCCCTGACGTCCGAGACCAGTGTTTATTCCCAACCTGGGTTTTGGACTTGATTTCCCAGAGTCCCTGGTTGTTTGCCCTGGTAGCTGAGGATTCTGGAAGTTGAAGTCCAAAATGCGCCTTTGGGACTTACTGTACGAGATCCAACCTTTCGATTTCCCAGAGTCCCTGGTTGTTTGCCCTGGTAGCTGAGGATTCTGGAAGTTGAAGTCCAAAATGCGCCTTTGGGACTTACTGTACGAGATCCAACCTTTCGATTTCCCAGAGTCCCTGGTTGTTTGCCCTGGTAGCTGAGGATTCTGGAAGTTGAAGTCCAAAATGCGCCTTTGGGACTTACTGTACGAGATCCAACCTTTCGATTTCCCAGAGTCCCTGGTTGTTTGCCCTGGTAGCTGAGGATTCTGGAAGTTGAAGTCCAAAATGCGCCTTTGGGACTTACTGTACGAGATCCAACCTTTCGACGTCAATAGATGAGAACGTGAGGTCTTGTCTGGCCCTGGGAGCTGCTGGCGGTGCGGTGGCGCTCACTGCTGGCCCGACCTCGCCTCCTGCTGCCACTTGTCTGTCCTGTCATGTCAATATGGGACAAGAGCTGAAAATACGGGACACGAAATTCGGAGCAAAAATACGGGATGTCCCATATAATACGGGACAGGTGGCAACCCTAGTGATCTCTCTTTTACGTGCATTTATTCATGCCACAGTGAGCTGCAACTATATTCCCACGCCACAGAGAAAGGTGGCTTTGATGGACGAGATAGTTCCTTGGTTGTTTAAAAAGCAAAATTGTTGTGAACATTGAAAGACAAGCAGAGATGTACACAGTATGGAACTTGAAAGTTTCATGGACTTCAGCAGAAGTGAAATTGGTACTTAGTTACTTAGGCGATCCCTCGTCATCCGTGTATGATGGCCTTCTAAGTGTAGTTAAATTTACTATATAACTATCTCCAAAACTTAAAGTACTCAGGCATTCAGCCATGATGTAGGCAACAGTATCTATAACTGAGATACAAGAAATAGTATGTTATTGTTATAGTTGAAACATGTGCTGTCATGCAACAGGTTTTTTACTTATGTACACAACATAAAGATACAAATCTTATTATCATAAATGAATCACACTGAACACACGGGGGATAATCTTGTCAGCAAGACTCCAACACACAACTGTGAACCTGAACAAATATGTATGTCCGTAACATAAATGTCTCAACTGTGTGGACGTGGTATATTAGTGTGAATCACAATAACATATACACTGATGCGCCCAGTCCCCCACGCTGTTGGGTGTGGGACCAGTGCGAGCAGGAGATACCAAAGTCTATCCAAAAGAGCTATGCCCCTGTGGGACAGGACCTTAATCAAACATCAATAATAAAGGGAATCGAAAATAGGTCAGCAAATGTTGTATTACCTCTCTACAAATTGATGGTAAGGCCACATCTGGAGTACTGTGTACAATTCTGGTCTCCGCACCTTAAGAAAGATATAACGGAACTGGAAAAGGTACAGAAAAGGGCAACAAGAATGATCCAAGGGATGGAGCGGCTCCCTTATGAAAGCAGGTTGCAACGCCTTGGTCTTTTCAGCCTTGAAAGACGGCGTTTAAGAGGTGACTTGATCGAAGTGTATAAAATCATGCATGGGATAGACAAGGTGAATAAAGAAAAACTGTTTTCTTTGTCACAAAACACTAGGACTAGAGGGCACTCCCTGAAGCTCCAAGGTAGGAAAATTAGGACTAATAAAGGGAAATATTTCTTCACCCAGAGGGTCATTGGGTTATGGAACTCACTTCCAGAGGAGGTTGTGACAGCTGTCAGCCTGAACAACTTCAAGGCAGGATTAGACAGATTCATGGATACCAAGTGCATCGGTAGTTACTGAAAAGGACATTCAAGTGCCACCTCGGAGTTGGTTGAGGTAGGCAGGATTTCCCTGGGTACTGGTTGTGGGGGGTCGGGAGCAGGTCAGGGTTTTGCCCTCCCTTCTGCTCGAGATCCCCATGTACAACTGGTGGGCCACTGTGTGATACAGAATGCTGGACTAGATGGGCTGAGGCCCGATTCAGCATGGCTCTTCTTATGTTCTTATGTTCTTAATGCTAATAGCAACCCTCCATAAGCGAATATTAAGCCATACACAACAAGCCAATGCTCATCACCAACTGGCCCACCCTAAAACAAGCAAACTGATGTTGCAATATCAATGATAATGAACAATAAAACAATGCATAGGATACCATCCCAAGCCCCCCTGGGTACTGTCCTGTTATAGGTCCAAGGCCCAAATGTCGTTTTCATTAAGTGTGGAGATCCACCAGGCTGGAGGGCGGGGGAGACCACGGACCGTGGCCAGGAAAAAAGCCGCGCCACCGCCGCGCCGCAGACCAGAAGATGCTTGGAGATGCTGGGCGCCGCCTGATGACGTCACTCTCCAGCCTGGTGGATCTCCACACTTAATGGACACGACATTAGAATGCTCAAAGGCCAGGGCTTCCCAGTTCTCGGTGTCTATGCCGCAGTTTTTAAGTAACTTTAAGCCGATCTTTAAGTCTCTTTTCCTCTCCACCAACATCCTGTTGCCCATTCTTGAGTTGGGAGTATAGTAATTGTTTTGGGAGATTACAAATTGACATTTGGAAAACATGAGCAGGAGGTTTCTAAGGAGACTAGAATGAATGTCTAAGGAACTTTCAACTAAGTTAAGATTTGAAAGAAATTTGTACAAGAAATGCTAAAAGAAATAACCAAAGAGGAATTCAAACAAATAGCCTACATGTGAAGGCAGAAAGTCATAAAAACCAATGTACAGAATGAGCTCAGATTTGCTAGAGAGGTAAAAACAACAGAAAGTGGTCACTTTTACAATGTCCAAAATAAATGGATTGCACTGGGGGGGGGGGGGAGGACAAAAGAAGTCACAGTTGTGCATGTTTAACTACTATGTTTAATGAAGAAACACATGCTTAATAAATATGCTAATCTATAGTATAAATGAAATGTTTTGAAATAATTAGCATAATGGAAATAAAAATACAGTCTCTGCATAGCGGCCAAGAAAGTGGCCACAGAATGTGTGGATCTTCCCAGTCTGTTGGAAATATTACCCTGTTTCCCCAAAAATAAGACAGTGTCTTATATTAATTTTGGCTCCCAAAAATGTGCTAGGTCTTATTTTCAGGGGATGTCTTATTTTTCCATGAAGAAGAATTCACATTTATTGTTGAACAAAAAAACTGAACATTTATTATATACTGTACGGTAGTTGTCAGTATATAATAAATATACTGGCCCTCACGCACACGGCCACAAAAATAAGGACTGCAAAGTACCTGGCTCCCACACACTGTCTGGAAACTGTAATGATTTCCCATAACACTTCCTGGACCACTTGTATAGCAGGGATGGTATTGCAGCTTCTGGCCACTAGGGGAGCATGCTTGTAAACAAAAACGTGGCTAGGTCTTACTTTCAGGGATGAGCTCACTGTTGAATTGTGTTATTGTTGGTGGTTTTTTATTGCCTTGTATTTTATTACCTTGTAGGAAGCCGCCATGCGAGCCTCAGGGGTGAGCTCCGCTAAAACAAAAGGTTGGTGGTTTGAATCCAGGAAGCTGAGCTCCCGCTGCCAACCTAGCAGTTCAAAAACATGCAAATGGGAGTCGATCAATAGGTACCGCTTCTGCGGGAAGGTAATGGTGCTCCATGCAGTCATGCTGGCCACATGACCTTGGAGGTGTCTACGGACAACACTGGCTCTTCGGCTTAGAAATGGACACGACTGAACTAATACCTAACCTACTTTCAGGGGAGGCCTTATATTTAGCAATTCAGCAAAACCTCTACTACATCTTATTTTCAGGGGATGCCTTATTTTCAGGGGATGCCTTATTTTCAGGGGATGTCTTATTTTCAGGGAAACGGTACATGTGGATAGGAAAGTCTGACTTTTTCCTCTCAATTCCTGTGGTTCTTCATCTTTTCTTTTTAAAATTATATTTTTATTAAAGTTTTATTGGAAGAAAAATATTATTAGGAAAAAGAGAAGAGGAGAAAAAAGATTTTGTTTACATGGAAAGTGGGAGAACATTTTCATTGATAGGAAAGTAGGAAAGAAAGAAGAAATGAGGGGAGGGGAGAAAAAAAGAGGAAAAATAGAGTAAACGATAAAAATGAGGTAAAAGATAAAAAATATTTGTTAACTTCCTTCTTACTTTCTATTTAGAGTTTTTTTTTGTTGTATCTTTAACTATAGAGAAAGATAAGTACATCAAAAGTGTGGGAACAATATCCAAATAGGAAAGTAGGAGATGAAGAAAAAGAAAATCTGAAAGGAGAGAAAAAAATAATAGAAATAAAATAATAATAAGAAATGAAGAAAAGGTTCAAGATTGACGTCCTTCACGGTGGTCCCCGCTCTGGTTACATCCCGTATAGACTACTGCAATGCTCTCTTCGTGGGGTTGCCTATGAAGACTACCCGGAAGCTGCAATTAGTTCAGCGCGCAGCAGCCAGACTACTAACAGGAGTGGGGTACAGGGAGCGCACAACTCCCCTGTTGCGCCACCTCCACTGGCTGCCAATTAGCTTCCGAGCACAATTCAAAGTGCTGGTGTTGACCTACAAAACCCTTTACAGTTCTGGCCCTGTTTACCTGTCCGAACGTATTCTCCCCTATTTATTTATTTATTTATTTATTGGACTTTTTAGCCGCCACTCCCCAGTGGCTCGGGGCGGCTCACAAGTTCAGGAAACAACGAGCAACAATATGCATAAAATTAATAAAACACAACAATAAAACATTAAAAAGATTACATAAAACAACAGCATTTAACTCGACTGGCAATGTTTAGACTGACTCGGTTGGAAAAGCCTGCCGAAATAGTCAGGTTTTACACGCTTTACGGAAGGCCAGGAGGTCACTAAGTGACCTGGTCTCCGGTGGCAAGGAATTCCACAGCATAGGAGCAATGATGGAGAATGCCCTTCTCCTCGTAGCCGTAAGATGGTAAGCTTTGGCGCTTGGGACAAGTAGAAGGTCTTTATCTTCGGATCTCAGTGATCTCATGGGATTGTACGGGGTGAGGCGGTCCCTCAGGTACACTGGCCCCAGACGATGCAAGGCCTTGAAAGTCAAAACTAACACTTTGAAAGTGTTATGAAACGTCAAGAGTGCTAAGATCGTCTGGAGAGGCCCTGCTCTCGGTCCCACTACCTTCGCAGGAGCGTCTGGTGGGGACGAGGGACAGGGCCTTTTCTGTGGTGGCCCCCCGGCTGTGGAATTCCCTCCCAAATGAAATCAGATGCGCCCCCTCCCTCCTGACTTTTAGGAAGCAGGTGAGAACGTGGTTGTGCAATGAGGCCTTCGCAGAATGAAGGAGGAGATCGCGAAGCTAGATACGGACCGAATATATGGATTGAGTTGGACTTGATTTTACTTTGGCGAAAGGCTTTTTAAATGTATTTATTGTATTGTATTTGATAATTTTATTGTAAATTTATGATGTTTTTAGATTTTAAATGTTAGCATTGAATACTTGCTGTTTGCCGGTCTGAGTCCCTCTTCGGAGGTGAGAAGGCCGGGGTATAAAAGTTTTAAATAATAAAAAAAATAATTCTATTCATCGATGGTTGACAATAGTTTAGCTATTAATATGGTTCTTCATCTTTCAACCAGACTTGACTAGTCGGCCTTTCAACTGGACATTAGTGTAATGACAATCTTTCAAGGAGAGCAATGTTCTCTGCAAAATTTCCAACCCCTATAGAAGCGATATGGGCATTTTATCCTTTTTGTGAGATTCTGTGTTCCTTTGGAGACGCGTTCCCTTGTGCCAGGGGCCGTCCCCACAAGACGTGTCCCCTTGCGCCAGAAGTTTACCGAGCCCGGCTTTCCCTCCCTTCCCACCATGTACACTTTAATTTGTTCCTAACATTGAAAAGGAATTTGTGCAATGCGCAAAGGTTGGAGGTGCGCTCCTGAACCCGTACCACCTGGCATTACTGCTTAGATTATTAGTTCCTAGTAATTTAGTGCCCTTGCACAGGGTCGATTTGTGCTTTTCATTTCTAATTGATCTAGTGTCTGTTTAAATGGCAGCAGGCATCTGTTGAGAGTATGAAGGTTCATAAGGCGAAATAATTCATAACACCGTCTGGAATTTGCCTTTCATATCCCTCAGCTAAGCCTCAGCAGGGCTGCCTAAATTACAACTAGGGAGGTTTCCCCCCTTGCTTTCTGCTCCTGGCTTGGAGAATCTTGCATTAAACTGGGATCAGTATAGATTAGACTGTAATATGCTGCAGTATTAGTGGCTGCAAATGAAGACTTATACTAGAGTTTAACCCCTTCACCTGCCTTCTCTTTGTCTTGGTCCGGGAAGGCTTGGCTAATCCATTGGTTCCTCTGATTTGTTGATGTGTATATCTTTCGGTTCACGGGACTCCTGAGATAGACATGAAAGACAATAGGCATTAAAGAAATTTAAGCACACTGGCTTTGATTAAATAAAGAGTGGCTTTCATCCCTTCGTGGAATGGGCATTTGGTATTTCCAGTTTCTCACGTATTTGAAGAGAAGAGGAAATATCATCTCTGATCTAATGACAGGCATCCCCGTTAACAAGTCATTGAATAGAGCAGTGATTCTCAACCTTCCTAATGCCGCAAACCCTTCATACAGTTCCTCATGTTGTGGTGACCCCCAACCATAACACTATTTTTATTGCTACTTTATAACTGTAAATCAATGAAAGCTCACCTGAAGCTTGGAAACAAGGAGGTCATCTACTTCATGCTAAATTCCACGAGCTCCTTGTGAGTTGCTGGGAAAAAGGTGAACTGCCATCAGATCTCCGAGATGCAGTTATCATCACCCTGTATAAGAAAAAAGGAACAAAATCCGATTGCTCAAACTATCGAGGTATAACACTGCTCTCCATTGCTGGAAAAATCCTTGCAAGGATACTCCTGAACGGATTAGTTCCTGCTATTGCAGAAGAACTTCTCCCAGAAAGCCATTGCAGCTTCAGAGCTAATAGAAGCACCACAGATATGGTATTTGCCCTTAGACAACTGCAAGAGAAATGTAGAGAGCAGAACAAAGGACTCTATGTAACATTTGTCGACCTCACCAAAGTCTTCAACACTGTGAGTAGAAAATGTCTGTGGCAGATCCTGGAACAACTAGGATGTCCTCCCAAATTCCTCAAAATGATTATCCTGTTACATGAGGGCCAGCGCGGTCAAGTCAGATATGGCGATGCTCTCTCAGAGCCCTTTCTAATAACTAACGGAGTGAAACAAGGTTGTGTTCTTGCACAACCCTATTTACAATCTTCTTCAGCATGATGCTCCAAAGGGCTACAGCAGATCTCGAAGAAGAAGATGGCATATATATACGCTATCGTACTGATGGTAGCTTGTTCAACTTAAGACGTCTGAGAGCTCAAACTAAGACTCTAAACTATCTAGTCCATGAGCTGCTTTTTGCTGACTATGCTGCCCTTGTCGCCCATACAGAAGCAGCTCTGCAGCACCTCACATCCTGCTTTGCAACAGCTGCAGAGCTGTTTGGGCTGGAAGTCCTCTACCAGCCCACACCACAGGAAGAACACCATCGTCCCCACGTCAGCATAGGCAAATCTGTGCTTAAGTCCGTTCAGCAGTTCACCTACCTGGGAAGCATCATTTCTTCAGATGCCAAGATTGACAAAGAGATAGATCACAGATTAGCAAAGGCATATGGCGCATTCAGAAGGCTTCACAAAAGAGTCTGGAGCAACAAGCACCTGACGCAAAGCACAAAAATCAGTGTGTACAGAGCTATCGTACTGTCTATTCTCTTATATGGGTCTATCACCAACACCTATGACTCCTTCATTATTATTTCATTATTGGCAATTTTAAAGACAGAACCAATTAGGAACTGCCATTTATAACGAAATTTTGAAAGTTTTGTTAGAGTTCTGAAATGTTCACCACCAGAACTTTAGCAACACTGTAGAAGCAAGGCACCAGCACCACCTAGTGTTCACCACCAGAACTTTAGTTTCGTAAGTACTTTAGAACCATTGGAACCATGATTGCCCAGGCCTACTCTCTAGTATGTTCAGTTGCTGATCAAGTCCTCTGTTTGCTGTGTGCCATAGAAAATAATAGGAAAGGGTTAAGGGAGAGGCAGTAGGCAGGATCATGCAAACTCCACACCAATGTGGACACTGAGATGTCCCTGTATGAAAGCCTTCACTTGGGTGGTGAGCAGTATGATTTTTATGGAGGGCATTAGCAGGTCTCCTGGACATGTTTACAGCACTCTCTATAACAGGCATCCTCAAACTGCGGCCCTCCAGCTGTTTAGGCCTTCAACTCCCAGAATTCCTGACAATTGAACAAGTTCATTAGGGCTTCTGGGAGTCGGAGGCCCAAACATCTGGAGGGCCGCAGTTTGAGGATGCCTGCTCTATAACCTGCAATGTCATTGGAGTGAGGGACATTGGTGTTTCCTGAGTAGTGGGAGCTATAGCTATTTGTGAAAGTGGGAGCTTGTCCATGTAAGTGGACACCCTAGTCACACACAGAAATGCAACAAAACTATGTTAGTTCTTCATGTAAATAGACGCCAGCAAGGATGTTCTGTTGTGCATTGACCATTTCTACTACGCACCAGTTGTTTCTGTTGTGCTCTGGCACTTTTTAGTTGGTGTTCAGATGCACATTGGTTCCCACTCCATATTTTGCTCTCACATAGAGACCTTTATGAAGACATGCATCCCAAGCAGAATGCTAGCCGGCTTTTGGACCTGACGTGGTTTTCTTAATGAGAGGCAGTAGAAACTTAAGCTATTATTTATCACTAGTTGTATCCACTACGCATTGCTGTGGCCAACCTTCCCTCCCTCTTTCTCTCCTTCTTTCCCTCCCTCTTCCCTTCTTCTCTCCTTCCTTCTCTACCTCCTTCCTTCCTTCATTCCTTTTTCTTTTCCTTCCACTTCCTCTCCTTTCTTCCTTCACTACCTCTTTCCTTCCTTCCTTCGCTTTTTGCTCCAACCTTCCTTCTCTCTTTCCTTCCCTCCCTTTCTTTCTTCTCTCCTTCCTTCTCTACGTCCTTCTTCCTTCCTTTTTCTTTTCCTTCCACTTTCTCTCCTTTCTTCCTTCACTACCTTTTTCCTTCCTTCCTTCGCTTTTTGCTCCAACCTTCCTTCTCTCTTTCCTTCCCTCCCTCTTTACTTCCTTCCTTTTTCCTTTCCTCCTCTCCTTCCTTCTCTCCCTCTTTCCTTCCTCCCTTTTCCTTTTTCTTCTTCTTTCTCCTTTCTTCCTTCTCTACCTCTTTCTTTCCTTCGCTCTTTGCTTCCATGCTTCTTTCTCTCTTTCCTTCTTTCCTTCCCTCCTTCCCTCCCTCCTCTTTCTTTCTTTCTTTCTTTCTTTCTCTCCTTCCCTCTCTTTCCTTTTTTCTGTATTGTGCTTTTGGGGTTTTTTAGAGTCCTTTCCACTGTTTTCTTTTGGGGGGGGGGGTTGTATGAGTGATGGTCACTCATTGGTCTGTTAGGGATGTAGTGTCCAAATTTGGTGTCAAATTGTCTAGTGGTTTTTGAGTTATGTTAATCCCACAAATGAGCATTTCATTTTTATTTATATAGATGTCAGAAGCAAATTGAGGGTGAGTCAGGGGCGGATCTTAGTGGAGGCAAATTAAGCGGGTGCCTCAGGGTGCCACGTGGCCAAAGGGCGCACCCAGGGCCGGGCGCCACACCCCCAGGGCTGCCGGCAGGGTGGGAGGAAGGCTCGCACAGGGCGAGAAAGGAGGAAGCAGAGGCGCGCGCCTTTCCCTTCTCCCTGCCTCGCCCTGCGCGCATCTCATCCCTCACCCTGCGCATGCCCCCCCACCCCCGCCGAGGATGCCTTGAGCAGGGCGAGAGAGAAGGGGCAGAGGCGCCCGCCTTTCCCGTCTCCCTTGCCCCCCGCGCGTTTCCTCCCTCTTTTGCCTCTGCTGCCGCCAGTGCACATGGGGCAAGGGAGGAGGCCATGTGGGCGCCCTTACCTGTGGGCCGGGAGCAGGACTGAGCAGCCAGACGAGCCTGCCAGCCAGAGGGCACCTAGCCCAACCCCCGGGTCCTTGCTCTCGAAATTAGCCTAGACCTCATACACACACACACACACATATATATACAGACATACACACAAAAAGAGAATAGGAAGAGGGGAGGGAAAAGGGTGAGAAGGGAGGAAGGGGAAGGTAAGAAGGGGAAAGAGAATAGGAAGGGGGCAAGGAAAAGAGTGAGGAAGAAGGAAGGATGGGGAATGTACAGACCCACACAAACAATAGGAAGAGGGGAGGGAAAAGGGTGAGGGCCCTTCCACGCAGCCCTATATCCCACAATATCTGCTTTGAGTATCTGAGTCCACACAATGTGGGATTTTCTGCCTTGATATTCTGGGGTATAGGGCTGAGAAGGAAGGAAGGGGAATAGATATAGACACACACACACACATTCAAAGAGAATAGGAATAGAGCAGGGAAAATGGTGGGAAGGAATATATATATACACACACACACACACACACATATATATACACACACACACACACACACACACTGTATGGGCCAACTTCAGCCCTCCATGTGTTTTGGACTTCAACTCCCACAATTCCAAACAGCCAGTAGGAAGTCCAAAATACCTGGAGGGCCAAAATTTGTCTATGCACCCAATCCATATATCTATATATCTATCTATCTATCTATCTATATAGAGAGAGAGAGAGAGAGATTGGTTGGGGGTCGCCAAAATACTGTTCGCTTACCATTTAAAATTACCTAGGTAAAACTATCCTGGGTGCAGTTATAATGTATTGAAAAACTTGGCATTATATTAGATTTCCTTTGACCAGAAGCTGGCCGCTTGGAGTGCCTCTGGTGTTGTTGTAAGAAAATCCTCCATGGTGCATGCAGCAGGGCTCAGGTTGCGTTGTAGTAAGTGGTGTGTGGTTTGCTCTTCTCCACACCCACATGTCATGAACTCCACGTTGTAGCCCTACTTCCTAAGTTTGGCTCTGCATCTCATGGTGACAGAGTGCAGTCTGTTCAGTGCCTTCCAAGTTGCCCAGTCTTCTGTGTGCCGAGGGGGGCGTTCCGGGTTTTAGCCTTCCTCTTTTGGACTCTCTTTTGCTGAGGTGTTCCTGCAAGTATCTCTGTAGATCTTAGGAAGCCGTTTCTTGATTTATGGTGATGGCATGCTGACTGAAACTTAAGCTGAAAGGTTGGGAAAGTCCTTAGTTAGTACAGGCAGTGACTGGGGAATTTGGAGCGCTCTTCTCAAAACTCCCCCCCCCCCCAAAAAACTATGCTTAAGTTTCGTGTTTACAAGGCAGCAAATCACTGCCCTTTTCTAATATTTGGATACAGCTAATCAATTTTTTATTGGGGTTGTTCTTTCAAATCATTCTCGAAACATTGCAAATCCTTCAGCCCAGGCCCGGATTAACAGCTTTTTGCACCCTAGGCCACACTTTGGAATTACGCCCCCTTTAAGCCAACCTCTACTGCCCCCCACCTCTCCTCCCCTCCGCCTTGCACCGCCGCATCCTTCCTGTCCTGTGCCAATGGGGCTGAGGGGAAAGGTGTGCACGCTGTCACTGAAGAGAAGGGAACGGGCCCCTTTGTGTGGTGGGGACCGAGTTCGTTACCCCCCGGGAAGGAGGCAGAGGAGGGCGAGCGAGTGCCGCAGAGCCGAGGCCCAAAAGGAGGGGGAAAGCCGGGCTGGGTCCAGAGCATGCTCTTCGTCCGGGGCAGCGGCTTCAGAGGCAGCCCCACATGCGGCTCATGGCCCACTGACTGCAGAGAGTCAGGGCCTTCCTCCGCCTCAGGCTCCCCTCCAGGCCTCCACGCCACCACACGCTGCCCTTCTTTCCGAAGGAAGCTGCTCCATGCTCCATGCCCCCTCCCCTCAGGCGCAAAAGCACTGGCTGAAAAGCAGCGGCATAGATGGATGGGCTGAGGCTTACGCGGCGAGCACGAACACTGCCACCATGGAGCCCGGCCATGGCTCCGCCTCCTTTTGGGTACCAGGTGGCAGGAGCCAATCGCAGCGTGATTTTTAAAATTATTTTATAACATTTTTAATTTTATTTTTTGGTCCATGATTCTGCACCCCCCTCGGCTTGCGGCCCTAGGCCATGGCCTAGGTTGGCCCTATGGGTAATCCGGGCCTGCTTCAGCCACAGCCCAAAACTGTTCTATACATCAGAAAAACAGAACTGCCATTGGTGTATTGCATTTGTCTCTGAACTGCTTTTCCATTTTCCTTTGTCCTTAGGCACCCCCTTTTCCCCCTCCTTACGCTGCTGTTTGAGAAGTGTGAGCAGGCTACGCAAGGCTCGGAGTGTATCACTTCTGCCAGCTTTGATGTTGACATTGAAAATTTCGTCCATCAGCAAGAACAAGAGCACAAACCATTCTTCAGTGATGACCCTGAACTGGACAACCTGGTAATGTGTTGGCTTGCGCCAGTCAATTCTATCGATTGATGCTGTATTCTACACATCTCTAGGCAAACTCCCTCCCTTCCCCCACGCTCCATACTTCTAGACTTTACTTCAGAGCAGAGTTTAGAAAAGTTATTTAGGGCAGTGTTTCCCAACCTTTTTTGAGCTGTGGCACACTTTTTACATTTGCAAAATCCTGGGGCACACCACCAACCAAAATGACACAAAATGACACTCTAAAACAGTAATGCATATAATTAATATGTTTTTAAAATGTATTTATACACTCAGTGTGAAACCTGGGCCTGTTTCGATGAACACAACATAGATATCCTGGCAGGAATGGCAGAAAGACACAAACTTCCCACACAGAACTCCCATAATCAAGAGAAAATACTATAAGAGTTTGGTGGGCATTGACCTTGGGTTTTGGAGTTGTAGTTCACCTATATCCAGAGAGCACTGTGGACTGAAACAATGTTGGATCAGGACCAAACTTGGCATGAATACTCAATATGCCCAAATATGAACGCAGATGGCGTTCAGGGGAAATAGACCTTGACATTTGGGAGTTGTAGTTGCTGGGATGTATAGTTCCCCTACAATCAAAGAGCATTCTGAACCCCACCAATGATAGAACTGGGCCAAACTTCCCACACAGAACCCCCAGGAGGCAACAGGAGGTCTCTACTTGGGGAAAGGGAGGCGGGCCTTCCCAATGCATGGAGAGGGAGAGACCAAGTAGACAACGGGTGGGGAGGGGGGGGGTTTGTAATTTTGTGCCTTTATCGAGGTAGGTTTCGTAGGGTTTTTATACTTCAACACACTAGACTCTCCCCCCCCCCCCCCTTCCTGGAGGTTCCAATTTCCCACGGCACATCTGATGCTCGCTGACAGCACACTAGTGTGCCCCGGCACACTGGCTGGGAAACACTGATTTAGGGGGATTCTGGGAGTGATCTCACCGAAAGATACTTTTTCCCAAGCTATACAGCTGGAGGCATCTCTGTCAAGGTTAGCACCAAAGAAATCCAAATTATTCCACATGAGTAAGTTAGGACAATTATGGGAAAGCTGCACATGTTCTATTTTGCATAACAGAGCCCACTTCCAAGCATTTTCAGCAGCTATTCATGGCGGATTTTTTTTTTTTACAGCTGTTGACCCAGGAAGATGTGATCATCTGTCACATTAGAGTAGTTTGGGGAGTGTGATTACATTTGGGAAATGACATTTTTTTGAGAATGTAATAACCAGTACAGGGAAAGGATACTCTTACCTAAGGGGAAAAGCTTCAGATATTAAGGAAAGTTTCATCACAAAAATGTATATAACAATAATAGTGACAGATATCCTAGATTCATGCTTTTGGTTGGCATGAATTGATGAATGGATAGGCAGTCAGACAGACAGATAGATAGAATTATGCTACTGTATAACATTCATATTATCCATAGCTATGCCCATTGGGATCACTGAAGCCAGCAGAATGCCTATTGCATAGCAGCTCTGGCAGGCCCGGATTAACATCTTTTTGCGCCCTAGGCCACACTTTGGAATTACGCTCCCTTTAAGCCAACCTCTACCGCACCCCCGCACCCCCAACATCCTTTCATTCCCTCGTCCCCTTAGGGCCCCGCATCCAGCTCTCCCGGTGTGGCCCCACTAGATCCGCCACAGGGGTTTCCCTCTCGGCAGGCACTATGGATGCAGGCACGGGGAGGAGGCTCCTCAGGAGCCGATGCCGGGCTTAAGGCACGCCCCTGGCTCCTACCCAGTATCAGGGATTGCGCATGCGTTGTAGTCAGCAGCTCTACCGATGCCGCACTCTACTGATACCGGGGCTTCTCTCCTGTACTGGGGTTTGCGCATGTGCCGTAGCCGGCAGTTGGGCTTCTCTCTCCAATAAGGAGGAGTCTCCTCCTTGTGTTGGAGGAGGAATACCAGCTTTCATGGTGTTAGGGCATGCGCAGACTGCGCAATGGAGTTTCCTGTACTTGCACTGAAGGAGCCATCAAGTGGATGCTGTCGCCATCGAGGGAGTTAATTGTTCCTCCTGTTGATGTCGACGCCAGTGTCAAGAGCCCCTGCGCATACGCCATTTGCGCAACAATAGCAGAGGCAGGAGCTGGTATTCAGGAAGGGGCAGGGGTGTCGCCAAAAAGGAGGACCTCCGGTATCCTTCCCTCCTCATCTCCATGCACGTTGCATTTTTATTTGTTTCAACATTTTTTTTGTCCATGTTCTGATCCCCCCTCAGCTTGCACCCCTAGGCCATGGCCTAGGTTGGTCTTATGGGTAATCCTGGCCTGAGCTCTGGTGCACTGTGGGTTCCCTTGTACAAAGGAGGCTCCCATCACATGAACATACTTTTCGCACTGTGATCTGGTGTGCAATGGAACCCCAATGGGCATCATTGCAGCTCACCAAAATGTTTGCATATCATGCCAGAATGTAACTATATCGGTATAATGTTATGCTTTATAGCCGCTGATAGATGCCACATTTCAAAAACAAACTATAAATGAGGGGTGTTTTCCCCCCCCCTTTTTTTCTTTTTTTCTTTTCCAAATATGATCTTCTTTCAACAAAACCTTAATAAAATATATTTTTTAAAAAAATATAAGGGTGGTAAAATACTTGTATATCCTCCAACATGGACCAACCTGTGGCACAGCGGGTTAAACCGCTGAGCTGCTGAACTTGCTAACTGAAAGGTTGGGGGTTCGAATCCAGGAAGCGGGATGATTTAATAATATTATATTATATATTGTATATACAGTACATATAATATTGATAATATTATAATGTAATACAATATAATACTAATAATAATAATATGATATTATAATTATATATTTTATATATATTGTACTATCATGTTATAGTACAATGTAATATATAATATTAATATTGTGCTATGGCAATAATATATTGTATTTACAATTTACTTATAAGCCGCTCTGAGTCCCCTTCGGGGTGACAAGGGCAGCATATAAACGTCGTAAACAAATAAATTAATAAATTTAGCAGTTTGAAAATATGCAAAGGTGAGTAGATCAATTGGTTCCTCTTCTGTGGGAACCTATTGGCACTTCATGCAGTCATGCTGGCCACATGACCTTGGAGGTGTCTACGCACAATGCGGGCTCTTCGGCTTAGAAATGGAGGTGGGCATCACCCCCAGAGTGAGACATGACTCAACTTAATGTCAGGAGAAACCTTTACCTTATACCCTCCAACATTTCATAGATAAAAACTGCTCCCTCTCAGCCCGAAGGCGACTCGGGACTTTTTCCGGAAGGCCAAATGCGAGGGGGCTGATCTAATGTCCCCGGGAAGGGCGTTCCACAGCCGAGGGGCCACCGCTGAGAAGGCCCTGTCTCTCGTCACCGCCAAACACATTTGTGATGCAGACGGAGTTGAGAGCAGGGCCTCCCCAGACGATCTTAACATCCTAGGTGGTACATAATGGGAGATGCATTCAGACAGGTAGGTTGGGCCAGAACCATTTAGGGCTTTATAGGCTAAAGCCAGCACTTTGAATTGTGCTCGGTAGCAGACTGGCAGCCAGTGGAGCTGGCGCAGCAGAGGAGTAGTATGCTCCCTGAGCCCAGCTCCTGTTAGTAATCTGGCTGCTGCCCGTTGGACCAACTGAAGCTTCTGAACAGTCTTCAAAGGCAACCCCATGTAGAGCGCATTGCAGTAGTCTATACGGGATGCAACCAGAGCGTGGACTACCGTGGCCAACAGCAGTTTGCTTTTGCTTGAGCCTTCAGAGACTCTGAACTCATTTTAAAGTATGCAGAAGAGAAAGAGGGAAAGAGAGGAAGAGAGAAAAACCAAGACATTTCAAAGAAGGATGATATAGTAGTGGTCAGGATTATCTTTGCCAAGTTGTGACAGTTACAGAGCATGTTTACCTGTAAGCTCCTCCATCAAAATTGTCTTGATAATATATCTGAAATCCCAGCGCATGGTTTTGATATAATCCCTTCGACTGTAGCTAAGCAGGGCCTAATAGTCCTCAGTGCCAGGTTAAGAGTCTGCCTTGGAAACCCATCTATGCCACCTTGTGTTCTGTCATGGATAAAATACATGAAATATCTACAGTTAATATCGATATTCGGAACATTTTAACATTTTTCTTGGTTAAGGGGTGTTCCCTGTACCTTGATAGGTCATGGTTGCATGGTTTGCATAATTAGTGTGCAGTTATCTCTCTTAGGTACTCATTATGCAAATCCATGTATTGCGATTGGCCAGCCCCATTATTACCCAAATGGAGCATGTAGCATTGAATACTTATAATGTTGTTATAGCTCAGTAACCACACTGTGCCAATGCTGATAGAATTCCTCTAACTGGCTAGTAAAATCCCGTCTTCCTGGTTGCTTTGGTGCCTATTGGATATGACAGCATAAGTACTTGCCTTAATTTCTGTGCCCTCAAAGATATATTAATTTGACTTTGGAATATCTATCTATCTATCTAATCTATCTATCTATGTATATAATAAAAGTCAGTGTTTGCGGCAGGAGGTGCGGAGGAATATGTGGCAGCTTTTCGATTGGTCACCCCTGTGGGGTTATTTGCATAAATGACTCCGATTGGCCAGCCACCCAACATTCCAACACTCCTAGGCAGCACAGAGAGGAAAGGAAAGGGTCTGAGGCAGACATAAATGGCTGGAGTTGAAGTTAGCAAGTTGACAGTTTTTACCATTGGAAATTGAATGATCAGTACCTTCACCCAAAACACTTCACAAGAAACACTGCAACCCCTACAAATCACAGGCTAGGCCCATAATTAAGAGTAAGGCTTCATTAACTTGATTTTCCTGACTAGGCCTCACCTAATGGGATACTGTTTAAGGCAGGGGTGGGCAACTATTTTTTCCAAGGGGCCACACGAGCCAAAAGTATTATGGAGGGCCGCAGCTAAAGGCGGAACTACATGCTAATCTGCATAATTTATTTATTTATTCACTTACTATATTTACTATATATTACACATCATTAATATTATATTAATATCAAGGAATATTCATATATTATTAGTATTAATATCATAATTATTATATTATAGTGTTTTCCCAACTAGGCCTCAGCTCATATATACAGTATATATGGACATTATAATTGAAAGTATAATATAATTTTAGGCACACAGAATCAGCCCCCATGATCCAATCCTTACCCATCCTGGTGCAGTGAATTGACAGTAAGGAGGATGGCCTCAGCTCATGGGACATTGCATATGGCCTGAGTTGACCTTCCCTCAGTTCCACAAGACCCCCATGATCCAATCTAGCCAGTTTGGAAACAACTGATAAAGACCACTACAAGCCACATAAACAACTGATAAAGACCAACCTTGGCACAAAAGGCCTTTCTCAAATAACCCGGGCAGCGCCGGGTCCCCAAGCTATCAATAAATGAATTTACAAGTCAGGAAAACAGATATCAGAACAGACCACATAATGAGTCCAAGTATGCAGTGGCCTTGCATAATCTGCAAATAACTAATTCCACGAAAGTGAAACATGCAAAAGTAGAGGGAAGACCATATAAACCACTGATTCTCAAAGTGGGCTGTACCACCCCCTGGTGGGCGGTGAGGTGATCCAAGGGGGCGGTGGGAGGCTCAGGGAATTTGGGGGGTGGTGAACCCCTTTATGGGGGCGGTGAACAATTGGCCATTTAGGAGGGGTCGTGCGGCCCTGCCTCTTCTTTGACCCCGCCCCCTTCTGTTTGACCCCCGCATACAGTGCAGTGCGAAGGCTGCAGTTCAAAGGCCTCCACGTCCTCCAATGGAGCCTCCCCACCACCACAGAAGAAAGCGCGGCCTTCCATGGCGGAGAGTAGGCCTAGGTTCTTCGTTCCCTCAGGCTGCGGCTGCCCGTCCCCTCAGAGCCCTCTCCAGCGGCGGCATGGCAAGCAGTTTGTCTCAATTCCATTGTTGGTGGAGTTCAAAATGCTCTTTGATTGTAGGTGAGCTATAAATCCCAGCAACTACAACTCCCAAATATCAAGATCTATGTTCCCTAAACTCCACCAGTGTTCAAATTTAGACATAATGAATATCCGTGCCAGGTTTGGTCCAGATCCATAGTTGTTTGGGTTCTCGGTTCTCTCCAGATGTAGGTAAACTACATGTCCCCTAAATCACTGCCAATTCCTCCCAAACCCTTCCAGTATTTTCTGTATGTCATGTGGGTTCTCTGTGCCGAGTTTGGTCCAGTTCTGTAATTTGTGGGGGTCACAGTGGTCTGTGGAAGTCAGTGCTGAATCGATTGAAGGTACTGCAAATCCCATCATCCGTTGTCCATTCTCCCCCAAACATATTGTTTTTGTGATTAATCCCTATGCTTTAATTATGTTCGATTTGTAACAATGATAATACACCCTGCATATTATATATTTGCATTAGAATTCGTAAGAGTAGCAAAATTATTTATGAAGTACCGTGTTTCCCCGAAAGTAAGACAGCGTCTTAATTTCTTCCCCCCCTCCCCGAAAAGTCCCACTACGCCTTACTTTCGAGTGCACGGCTTACATTGGGCGACGGTAAGCCGTACCCCCGCCCGCCGCGTCACTTGGTCCCGCCTCCTCCGCCGCCGCCCTCCCTGCGGCCGCCTCTTCTCGGATCGGAAGAGAGGCGGCTGAGGAGAGCCCTCTGCCGCATCTCTTCCGTTCCCGGAAGAGGAGGCTGCAGGGAGAGCGATCGCGTGGTTTCCCTGCAGCCTCCTCTTCGGGAACTTAAGAGAGGCGGCAGAGGGCTCTCTGCCGCCTCTCTTGCGTTCCCCAAGAGGGGGCTGCAGGAAACCCAGCATCGCTCTCCTGCAGCCCCCTCTTCGGGAACGGAACAGAGGCGCAGAGGAGAGCCCCCTCTGCTCCTCTCCTCCGTTCCCGAAAAGGGGGCTGAAAGGAAACCGCGCGATCGCCCCCGTGCAGCCCCTCTTCGGGAACGGAACAGAGGCGCAGAGGAGAGCCCTCTGCGCCTCTCTTCCATTCCCCCGAAGAGGGCTGCAAGGAAAGCGATCGCCCCCTGCAGCCCCCTCTTTGGGAACGGAACAGAGGCGCAGAGGAGAGCCCTCTGCGCCTCTCTTCCATTCCCGAAGGGGGGCTGCAAGGAAACCGTGCGATCGCCCCCCCTGCAGCCCCCTCTTCGGGGAACGGAACAGAGGCAGCAGAGGGCTCTCCTCAGCCGCCTCTCTTCCGTTCCCCGAAGAGGAGGCCGCAGGGAGGGTGGCGGCGGAGGCGGGACAGTGGCGCGGCGGCCGGGTACGGCTTACTTTCGAGGTACGGCTTATATTAGCCGACCCCTCTGACACCCCCGATACGTCTTACAATCGGGGGTGTCTTACTATCGGGGAAACACGGTAGCAACAAAAATATGGTTGGGGGTCACTACAACTTGAGGAACCTTATTTAGGGGTCACGGCATCAGAAAGTTTGAGAACCACTGCATTAATACATATATCTTTCTGTTTAATTGCTACCGGTATTACTTTTTCAAAAAGAATAATTTCTAGGGAGGCGGTGAGTAAATCTTTTCTGGACAGGGTGGTAGGCCAAAAAAGTTTGAGAACCACTGCTATAAACAATTAGGTGGTTCATTAAGAATACATGATTTTGTAGCACATTTTTTTGCAGCTTATCCCTGTTTTGAAGCACACAGGACCGAGATTTTTGTCTTGGCCCTGTTTGCTTCACTTTGCACAAAGGAATTGGTCTCTATTGTGGCCTGAAAAATTAAACAGGAAGAGTTTTGAAAGGAGATCAGAACGTGTTAAATTCCTTTGTTTTGTAAGTTTGTCTGCAGCATTAACCAGCTTGTTGCAGCCGCCTCCTGCTATTTTTGCACAGATTATATTAAAGTTCACCGCTCTAATATCAGGATCCGGTGTCATTTATCTAAGGGATTCAATGTCAAAGTTAAATCAGAGCCAATGAATTCCGAAGCATGGCAAGGTGCTGGCGTCTTCCCGTGAGGCTGCGAAGAGACTTGACCGCACTGCCATCCCCCTGTCATTTGAGCGTAATTAAATCCAATAAAAGACTCTAGTCACAAGGATGAAATATTTCCTTGCCTAGAAAACGGAATATCCCATCTTTCCCCGGCTTTCCAGTTCAGCAAAATCAGCAATTGCACCAGGATGTTCAAAATAGGGGTTGGGCACAATGTAAGAAGTATGTATGTAAATTCTCATGCATGTCTAAATCTACTCAAATGCCCCATCTGACTACCAAAAATCAATCCAAAAGTGTATCTACCTTAAGGCCTTTAATGATGGTGGTTTCTCCAAGGGAGTCAGTAGTTCTAACTTACTATGCTGTGACAAATCATAGAGTTCGAAGAGGCCATGCAATCCAATCTCCTGCCATGCAAAAACACCCAATCCAAGCACCCTCAAAATATGGTCACCCAGACTCTGCTTAAAAAATACCTCCAGAGAAGGAGGTTCACCTCACTCCAAACCAACATGTTCCACAGTTGAACAGCTCTTACTGTCAGGATATTTTTCCTGATATTTAAGTGGAGTCTCTTTTCCTCGTGTTTAAATATTTGAGAGGATGTCACATTGAGAAAGGGGCAACAAGGTCATGAATTCGAGGCCTGCCCGGGTCGGGGTGAGCTCTCGACCAATTGTGTAGTTTGTTGTCGACTTTTGCAACCCGAAAGACAGTTCCATCTGTCAAGTAGGAAATTTAGGGACCACTTTGTGTGCGGAGGCTAAATTTAACTGATTTACGAGGCCATGAAATCTCCAGGAAATACACCAAAAAAGAATGAAGGAATGCGACAGCTCCTCCTGGTGGCCAGAAGCTGGAATGTTAAATTGGCTCTATGTCTGTCTATATATGTTGTATGTCAAATGGCATTGAATGTTTGCCTATATATGTGCATTGTGATCCGCCCTCAGCCCTCTGCGGGGTAAAAAGGGCAGAAAATAAATGATGTAAATAAATAAATAAGCTTGTTTTCTACTGATACTGAGGAAAAGGCTCTCTCCCTTGTTCCCACAAGGCAGGATTGGGACAATGGCAGGGGTGAGAATCCCCCGAAGATCGAATGGATTGGGTCACTTCATGTAGGGCAGGGGTGCTCATTATGGTGATTGGGAGCACCTAGGTGATCTTCGGCCCTCTTCCAAGTGATCTTTGGGCCTCACCAGCCGGATGGCGCGCTCCTGCCATGCACGTGCGCTCCCGCCCAGCCGCCGCATAACGGTGCTTCTTTTGCCAAAATGAGGCTTTAGTGGGGCGGCCCTGGCGCTCATCATCTTGCCACGCACGGTGTGGTGACATGACCGCCCATTGGTTGCTGCTTGGGGGGGGGGAGCAAGGTGAAGGCATGTGCACGGATAGGCTGCGAGGCTGTGGGAGGGATGGAGGGAATGTGTGTGTGTGTGAGAGAGAGCCAAGGAGAGAAGAAAGAAATCTGGAGAACTTTTTCGGATCCTTTTGGCAGGCAGGCAGGCAGGTAGGTGGGCGCTGGAAGGAGAGAGGGAGAGAGAGAGAGAAAGAGGCAAAGGAGGCCGGGGAAAGTGGGGCAAAGCCAAGCAAGCCCCGCCGCAAACCCTGCTGCTGCCCTCAGGACTCCCATTCCAAGCCGAGACCTGGGCGAAGAAGGGCTGAGTGGGGCTGATTTCTTTCCTTGGTTGGAATGCACAACAGGTGATCTTTTCAACTTGATTGTTCATATAGTAGCTCGCATGATGAAAAAGTGTGGGCACCCCTGATGTAGGGAGATACGGTCATGAAGGTAGGTGGGTCCCAACCATTTAGGGTCTTATAGGTGATTATCTGTACCTTGAATTGGGACAGGAAAATAAATGGTAGCCAATGGAGCTCCTTAAACAGGGGGGGGGATGACCGCTCCCTGTAATTCACCCCAATTATTAATCTGGTCATCAAGCGTCACGTTGGACCCAGAGTTGATAGTTTCCTGGGGGGGCCGTCTTCAAGGGTAGCCCTGCACGTGAGCGCGCATTGCAGTAATCCAATCTAGAGGTAACTATGGCATGGACCACCGTGGTCAAATCCGACTTCATGAGGTATGGTCGCAGTTGGCGCACAAGTTTTAATTGAGCAAAGGCCCTCCCAGCCACCGCCGACACCTGTGCATCAAGCGTCAACGCTGAGTCGAGGAGGACCCCCAAACTGCGGACCCACACCCACACCATCATCACCAGGAGCAGGTTCTTTTGTAAAGGTTCTGGGGGTTCAGTTTCCCATCAAAAATGACCCCAAAGCTCTTTGCAGAAGAACAGGGATACTTCATAGCAGTGTACGGTTGCTTGTAAAAATCCATCCCTTGCTGCAGTTACTGTAAAAAGATTCAGCCAGGCCCATGGCCAGAAATGCTGAGCTGGGTTGGCATTAATAATGCCAGCATAATGAGGGTGGCCAGCAGAGTTAAATGAAAAGTGATACTTGTAAATGCATTATTAAATAGGTTCTGCATCCTTTACCAGGAAATAAATATGTATGCAAAAAGGGCAAGCATAGCCTGGTGACATCAGTGCCCATTCTGTTCTGCTTCTATGGATGGGACCTCGGTGATCAGAGGATAGCATAACTCAGGAGGACAAAAAAGCTCAACTTGGGTCAGGTCATCTAGTAACCCTAAGCCTGACAGAGGTCATAAGAACATAAGAAGAGCCATGCTGAATCGGACCTCAGCCCATCTAGTCCAGCATTCTGTATCACACAGTGGCCCACCAGTTGTACACGGGGATCTCGAGCAGAAGGGAGGGCAAAACCCTGACCTGCTCCCGACCCCCCACAACCAGTACCCAGGGAAATCCTGCCTACCTCAACCAACTCCGAGGTGGCACTTGAATGTCCTTTTCAGTAACTACCGATACACTTGGTATCCATGAATCTGTACCTTGAATTGGGACAGGTCATTGTTCCTGCGAATCAAAGAGTCCTTTAACACTGGGCCACTCACACAAACCATGGCCCCATTCCATAACCTATTGGAAATAAGCGCACCATAGCCTTATTGAAAAGGTAGAAATGAAGTCACATGATTTGGCACATGTGAATTTCCATGAACATAGAGACCATCTTTTGAAAACAACTAGTCAATAAAAACATGACCTTGTTAGAAGTCAACCCTTTGAACAAGTGATATTCATAAGCATTCATGGCACACAGGTGACTCGGCTGTTAAACTGAAGAACCATGTCTTTAAACTGCCAAGGATAAAGACATGCCATGACAAAAATGTATTCGATTAGCAGAGGATGGTTGTTTCTTTGAAGATTAAATTTGCAGTTGCCCAAAAGATATACGAGGGCGGGTCAATAAGTCTGTGACTTTTTGAATGAAACACAGGTTTTTGGATAAAATGTCATTTTATTTTTCAACGTCGTCTCCTTTGAGCTCTATACACTTTGTCCAACGTTCCTCCATTTTTTAATCCCTTCCAAAAAAAAGATTTGTCGAGGTCATCAAAATAGGTATTTATTTGTGAGATGATTACATTGTTGGAGTCAAATCTCTTTCCGCCGAGCCATTTCTTCAGGTTTGGAAACAAGAAATAGTCACTCGGGGCTAAATCCGGAGAATAGGGCAGATGAGGGAGCAATTTGTATCCCAATGCATGGATTGTTGCCATGGCAACTGCACATGTGTGCACCCTTGCATTGTCCTGATGCAAAAGAACCTTTTTCTTGGCCAAATGCAGTCGGGTTTTTTTCAAATCCTCATTAAATCGACCGAATAAGTTGGCATAATATTCGCCATTGATTGTTTTATCCTTTGGAAGGTAGTCAATGTGGATTATACCGCATGCATCCCAAAAAATGGTCGCCATGACTTTATTGGCTGACAAACCCACCTTGGCCTTCTTTGGCGCCAATTCACCCCAAGAAACCCACTTTTTTGACTGCTGTTTGGTCTCTGGTGTGTTGTGGTGGATCCACGTTTCGTCCACGGTTACGAGACGGCGCAAAAACTCATCCATATTGCGGTTGAACAAGGCCAAACACTCCTGCGAAATTGTCACATGATTGCGTTTGTGGTTGATTGTGAGCAAACACGGCACCCACCCTCATTATGCTGGCGGAAAGTTTTCTCATACCCAAGTGATCATTTAAAATTGAAACCACTGAGCCATGAGAGATGCCTATGGCTTCCACAATCTCTCGCACTTTCAATCTCTGATAGGCCAACACCATATCGTGATTTTTTTCAATTGTTTCGGGTGTAGAGACCTCAACTGGGCGTCCAGAACGTTCGCCATCTTCCGTGCTTGTACAACCACAACGAAATTTCGTAAACCTCTTTTTTACCATTGAAATTGATGGTGCAGAGTCCCCATCATATTTATCAAGCTTAACTTTGGTTTGAGCGATGGGTTTTTTCTGCAAAAAATAATGCTTAATGAGCTCACAAAATTCACTTTTTTCCATTTTCTCCTCAAATCACACGGTAGTCGGCTATCAATGGCTGTCAAACACAAACTAAATGATGCAGCTTGTTCAAATTTTGACAGGAGTCAACTGACAGATGCCTGTTGACAGGAGCAGTCTTGTCCTTTCAGTTAAGAGGCGGGAAATTCAAAAAGTCACGGACTCTTTGACCCGGCCTTGTACACTCCCTTAAAACCTCTTAGTTAAAATATGCACTCAAGAGACAAAACAAAGTAGTCTTCTTTAAAAAAATAACACATCAGGTTTACTAACAAACTTATTGTATATACTCAACAAGCTAGTCCATAGTCTAATGTCTTTAAGCATATAGATATACTGTAGTCCAAACTGTATAACTGTATTCACTGAAGCCTGAAATCCACCTCCACTGAGGTCTAAAACCATACTGTATAAGAAAAATGGAGTCCTGTGTTTGAAGCCCCTCCCACACCAAAGAGGTACAGTCCAACTGGCAAACCAAAATGTGTAGGTTAACCATTATACACATTTACAAACAGTTAGTGGAGGCTTGGAAGGTTGCTATCTCCAACATTTGCTGTGTCAATTACACTTTGAATTCGGTTTGCCGCAAGTAAGCTAAGGTTGAAGAGGGAAAGTGGGAGGAAGGGAGAGGAATAGGGACATTTTGAAAGCAGCTAAGGAGATGGGATAGTAAAGGATGAACTAGAGCAGTCTCTGCTAAACTGGGACAGTTTGGGGGCGGTATGCTGTTGATAATACCAGCACCAACACTATTATAATTCAGAAATTATTATTATCATATTATGCATGATGCCATGCTAAACCATTGCAACAAAAATAGGTAAGAATCCCACAAGATTCTCTGATCTTACTATATGAATTGCATTCACACTCACATACATATGAGAGAATGTCATTCTCTCCCTCTCATATATATATATATATATATATATATATATATATATATATATATATAATCCTTCATGTGGTGGTTCCTGTCTTATAGACAAAGAAACCACAAAAGGCAGACACACAAAAACAGCCCACATACCCATACAACCCTACGAGGTATGCATACCACAAAAAAACACCCCTAAAAAGAGCCAAGGCCACAAATCCAACAAAACATTATGGACTACAACTCCCATGATCCCCCACACCACCTCCCTCTGGCAGTTTAGAGTGTCGGAATGTTGGTGGAGCTGGCCAATTAGAGGCATTATGCAAATACTCCCTCAGTTAGAATGTAGAAGCTGGGAGCCAGCCCCGGGCAGTTTAGAGCGTCGGAATGTTGGTGGTGCTGGCCACTCAGAGCCATTATGCAAAACAGACAGGTAATAAAAGGCAATCCAAAAGGTAGAAGCTGGTGAAGGGACTAGCAAAAGGAAGGGGGGGAAGGTAGGGAGGGAATGGAGGGAGGGAGACAAGGGGAGCAAGAACTGAAACAGAAAGGGGAGGGATGGCAGGAAGGAGGGAAAAGAAAGAAGAAAGGGAAGGAGAAGAGGCAGGAGAACAGAGAGAAGAGAAAAGCTGAGGGATGAGGGGGAGAGGGAAGAAAGGAAGTATAAAAGGCAGGAAGGGATGTTACTGTTGGTCTTCGCCACATGCACACACGTAGGTACATATAGACATGCACACATACACACATATATACATGCACTGAAATATGCACACATACATACACACATCTGTACTTACACACATCTACACATATACATGCATAGACATATATAAGAAACACACATATACTGTACATAAGTACACGCATATACATATACACATATACATAAGTACACACACATATATACACACACATATGTACACATAGACACAAATCCATATATATATATACATGCATACACACACAAAACACACATATATATAGACTGGGACACAGAAAAGAGAAAAAGCCACAGCAGCGCGTGGCCAGGTTCATTTAGTGCAGGGCTGTCCAACTTCTACCGGCCCAGGGGCCTGAATTCCGGTCACTGATTACCTGGGGGGCCGTAGGGTCTGCCCCCGCCCCTGGCTCCGCCCCTGCCCCGGCTCCACCCCCTCCCCGCCCCCGGCTCCACCCTCTCCCCGGCACCCTCTCCCCTCTCCCCTTATTTTTATTTAATATTAAATATATTTAATTCCATCCTCCCCTCTCCCCTTATTTTAATGCATCCCATCTCCCCTTATTTCATCTTTAAATATATTTAATTTTATATTTAATACATGAGGGGGAGATGGGGGGGAATGAGGAGCCCCCTGAGGAGCCCCCTGTTTCGGCCTACCTTTTCCAAACGCAGGATCCAGGAGTACCCGGACGACGAGAGAGGCGACGACCGACTGAGTCGAAGAAGGTCCTAATCGCGTCTGTGGGCCTCAGCGATCCAGTAGCCGAGTAGCCGAAGAGTATCGCGAGAATACGCAATCCACACGGGATTTCGCTGTCAACGATGGCGTGATCTCACGTTGACAGCGAAATCCCGTGTGGATTGCGTATTCTCGCGATACTTGCTCAACCCGGAAGTAGGTATTTTTAAAAAAATTTATTATTTATTTTATTTTTCAATTTTTTTATTAAAAGGCTTAGGGGGCCGTAGGGAAGAGGCTGGTGGGCCGTATACGGCCCCCGGGCCGCCAGTTGGACAGCCCTGATCTTGTGTGTGTGTGTGTGTGTGTGTGTATACACACATTCACTTTTTTTTCTTCCCGCTGGTCGTGAGACTTGGTAGGAAACCTAAGAATAAGTCCTTAAATATCTCCCCTGTCAATTCTGCCCAAAATTTGTTTGTTGTATCTACACAATTTCAGTGCTACTAATCCTATGTAAATTGTCCACCACTGCTGATGGCAAAGAGGAGATGAAAAGGCCAGCGACATTAACCATCATTAGAATAAGAATCATGTATTCCTCACAGGCGAGATGCACATAATTAGAAATTAGAAAAAGGTCAGATCTCGCCATTATCAACTCAATCAGCTGCTGAGTGCCACACAGTCAATTAATTCAGCATCTGTATTTTTTACAACCCTGTGCACGTATTCCGTCGGACTGTAACTCTTTATCCGGACAGATATACTGCTCAGCGAAGCGGGGACATAAAATGAGAGACCCCAAGCAAATGAGCTGAGATAATTGAGAGATTTATTTTACACACACACACACTTTCTCACACACATACACACACACATGTATATGTCAAGTTTTCGTGTCTTTGCCCTTGAATGCTGACTTTCAGGGATGCAGCTGTTGGAAGAGCATGGTGGCCTGGCAGAACAGGATCCAAGCATATTTTTTTTAATTGTCATCAATGGATAATGCCACATATACTCATATGTAAATCGACCTCATAGTAGGATAGGTTTTGGAACTAAAATTATGGGTTTTGGTGTAACCTGTAGATAAGTTGGGGATCATTCCACAGAAAGAGAAAGCATTAGTGCCGCCTCAAGGGACCCGCTGTTTCCCACCAAGCATTCAAAACATCCAGAAATTGTGCTGGGATGGAGAGAGTAAAATGGTTGGTGCGCTCTCTCGCTCTTTCCACTTGTTCCCCTTCTTCCTCTTCTTCCCTCCCTATTTATTTATTTATTTGCTACATTTCTATACCCGTACCTTGAGAAGTCTGACTTGGCCATGGTGGTCCACGCTCTGGTTACATCCTGTATAGACCACCCTGCAACGCCCTCTCCCCCCCTGGCTACATGCCTGGGGCTGCCCTTTGACGACTGTTCGGAAGCTTCAACTGGTCCAACGGACAGCAGCCAGATTGATAACAGGAGCAGCACTCAGGGAGTGCACAACACCTCTGTTGCGCCAGCTCTGCCGGCTACCAGTTTGCTACCAAGCACAATTCAAAGTGCTGGCTTTAGCCTTTAAAGCCCTTAACGGTTCTGGTCCAACTTAACATGTCCGAACGCATCTCCCCCTACGAACCTTCAAGATGCTTAAGATCATCCAAAGAGGCCCTGCTCTCGGCGCGATTGGTGGGGACGAGAGACAGGGCCTTTTCAGTGGTGGCTCCTCGGCTTTGGAACGCACTTCCTTATGACATCAGATCAGCCCCCTCCCACCTGACATTTTGCAAGAAGGTCAAGACCTGGCTATTTGACCGGGCATTTGCAGATGTAGTATGATTACCAAATTGAGACCTACGGAACGACGACGATGCAATTGGAAACCGATTTAATAATGAGACACTGATATTGTGTTTTTAACGTTAAGTGCTAATTTGTATATGATGGAATTGTGTTGATATGTTTGTTTTGGGCAGTTCTTGCCATTTGTACACCGCCTCGAGTCGCCTTCGGGCTGAGAGAGACGGTCTAGAAGAAAAGTAAGTAAGTAAATAAATAAGTACCGCCCCTCTCAGCCCGAAGGCGACTCGAGGCAGTTTATATAGGCAATTACTGCCCTCCAAATAAAACACAATTAAAAACACTTAAAACAATAACCATATAACAACAATTAACAATTAAAAACATAAAAATACGATTCTCAGTGTCTTGTTAGAATCACTTTCCGTCACATCATCATCATTCCATAAGTCTAATTCAGTCTTTCTCAACCAGTGTGACGTGGCACAATAGTGTGCCGTGACGGACCTCCTGCTGTGCCGCGAGAAAAGCTCTCTGCCCCCTTCCTCCCCCTCCTGCCGAACTCCTGCTGCTTGGGGAGGAGGAAGGGCGGGCAGTGGCGAAAAAAAGAAGGGACCGGGTGCCGCCTCCTTCGGCCGTTTCCCCAGCCAGCCTCAATCCACCATGACTCCCACCATGACTCTCGCCCCTCGCTCGCTGAAGCGCGTGGAGGCCCCACCCACTGAAGCCCGTCCACCGCTCATGCTCCTCCTCTGTAGGAGAGCTGAAGCTGGGGGAGGGGGGGCATGGTGCGGCCTGGCTCTGCCCCTCCCCAGCTTTGGCACTCCCAGCAGCTGCTTCAGCCTTGAGGGGACAGTGCCAAGCCAGCATTGTGCTGGCTCTGGCACCGCTGGCTTGGCACTGCCCCCTCAAGGCTGGAGCAGCTGCTGGGTAGGGGCGGGGCATGGCGCAGCCTGGCTCCGCCCCCTCCCCTGCTTCGGCACTCCCAGCAGCTGCTCCCAGCAGGCCACCAACCCCCAGCCGTTCTTTACTGTGTTAGAGTGTCATTTTGTGTCATTTTGGTTGGTGGTGTGCCCCCGGATTTTTTTAATGTTAAAAGTGTGCCGTGGCTCAAAAAAGGTTGGGAAACACTGGTCTAATTAAACAATTATAATTCATCTGCAAATGCCTGCTCAAACAGCCAAGTCTTAAACTTTCTTACAAAATGTCAGGACGGAGGGGGCTTATCTGATGTCACTAGGAAGGGGGTTCCAAAGCCGAGGAGCCACCACTGAAAAAGCCCTGTCTCTCGTCCTCTCCCTATACTTTCCTCTCCTCAATCTCTCTGATACATACATTTCCTGCCATGACTCTGAAGTGCTCTTTAGGATGCTCTGACCCTGCGTTCAGCCCCAAAGACTTTCGTTTTACTCCCTCTAGATCAGTGGATCCCAAACTTTTTTGGCCTGCCGCCCCTTTCCAGAAAAAAATTTACTCACTACCCACCCTAGAAATTAATTTTTTCAAAAAATGTAATAGCAATTAAACAGAAAGATATATGTATTAATGCAGTGGTTCTCAACCTTTCTCATGCCGTGACCCCTAAATAAGGTTCCTCATGTTGTGGTGACCCCCAACCATACTTTCGTTGCTACTTCGTAAATAATTTTGCTACTCTTACGAATTCTAATGCAAATATCTAATATGCAGGATGTATTTTCATTGTTACAAATTGAACATAATTAAAGCATAGTGGTTAATCCCAAAAACATGGACAATGAGTATGGACAACGGATGGTGGGATTTGCAGTACCTTCGACCAATTTAGCTCGGACTTCCACAGCCGAGACCCCATGAATTACAGACCTGGACCAAACTTGGCACACTGAACCCCCATAACCAACAGAAAATACTGCAGGGGTTTGGGAGGAATTGGCAGTGATTCAGGGGAGATGTAGTTCACCTACATTTGGAGAGCACTGAACCTAAACAACTTTGGATCTGGACCAAATTTGGCACAAATACTCAATATGCCCAAATTTGAATACTGGTGGGGTTGGGGGATTGATTTTGTCAATTGGGAGTTGTAGCTGCTGGGATTTATGGTTCACCTATAATCAAAGAGCATTTTGAACTCCCAACAGCAATGGAATTGAACTAAACTTGAGCATTTTCCTTCGTGCCATGGCCATGTCCCAGGAGGCGCCTGCAAATGCCGCAGCGACTCAGGGGGTGTTTGCAGATGCGGAGGCTTTCCTTTTCCGCTGGACCAACTGGCAGGCACACACTCGCAAGCGCGCGACTGTCTCAGCCTGCCAGTTGGAATCCCTGGGCAGGCGTTGCTTGGAAACCGCAGTGCGCCCCCCCCCCTTCCTCTCCTCAACTTTGCCCACAGCGCAGTCCCGTATGGCCCCTTCCTTCCAAGGGACCTGTTGGATTGGAAGGGGTGATACAAGACTGCACCGTGAGTGGAGTTGAGGAGAGGAAGGGGGCATGCGCTGTGGTTTCCAGGCAGCGCCTGCACAGGGTTTCCAACTGGCTGGCGCACACTCGCAGGCTTGCGAGTTGGAATCCCACCACTGCCCCCTGACAGGGCTTCAGTGCTCCCCAAATTCTCCTGAGCCTCCCACCGCCCCTTGGATTGCCTCACCATCCACTAGGGGGCAGTACCGCCCACTTTGGGAACCACGGCTCTACATCAATGGTTCCCAACCTTTTTTTGACTAGGGACCACTTGACCAAGGACCACTCTCCAACTGTAGTACCAAAAGGGTTACGAATCAGTTTTTGGTCAACTTTAGATATGATTTGGTTATTTGGGGGTATTGATTCAGAAAATTGCATTGGATAGACCACATCAGCTCTAGTTTCTGATACAAAACATATGCCATCCAGTGGTTGCCATCTGTTCGCCCACAGAAAACCATATTTAATAAGCCCCGGCACTATAAGAGGGTTTTGTGAGACCAGTTGTTGCAACGGTGTAGTAACAGTGAGGCTGCAGGTCATATTTTAGTTCTTGTCGACCGCTGGTGGTCCACGGGCCGCAAGTTGGGAACCACTGCTCTAGAATCGATCCTCCCTCCCTCCGTCTCTCTCCCTTCCTTTCTCCCTTCCTCTCTCCCTTCCTCTCTCCCTTACATCTATCCCTCCCTTCCCTCTCCCTTTTGGTCCACAGCAATAAGTCATAGAAGTGTTTTGCCAGCTCACGTGAAAAAATAGCTTCACCCAACCTGCAACTGAAGTAGTAGCCTTTGCAGACTTTTATTTTTTCCAGTGGGAGGGAGGGGATGGTGGAAGGAGATGCTCAGCAGTGACACCATAACTTTAATCTCAAAAATCCTCATGGGGAGGTGGGGGAGCAGAAGGGATGTGCCCCCTGTTTGCCCCTGGATTGCTATGCTTCTATTAACCTTTTCCTTGGCGTGTTTATCAACTATCCCCCCTCCCCTTCTCTGTGCCCTTTTCTCCTGCTTTCTATGTGATTGGGTTAGGAAAGCTTGCATAGCCCATTCGGAGAAACAAATGCCTCTTTAAAAAAAAAAACAAATTTGGCTCAGTAAAGTTTTCCAGAGGTGCTTCTGCTAATTTTAAAGATATACATCAGGGCTGTCCAACTGGCGGCCCTGGGGCCGGATCCGGCCCCCCAGCCTGTTGGACACGGCCCCTGCTATGCCCCCAGCCGCCATTTTTAAATTTTTTAAAAAAATTCTAAATTTTTTTTTTAAAAAATGGCGGCCGGGGGGGGAGGGAGAGCTAGCTCCTCCTCCCTGCACCGCCCCCTCCGTCCCTGTCTCCGCGCCGAAAAGGAGGAGTAGGCGGCACCAAGGGCAGCGCGTCACAGGCCTGGCGTGACGCGCTGCCCTTGGCGCCGCCTACTCCTCCTTTTTGGTGGCTCCCGCCCTTCATAGGGGCGGGGGAGCCGCCGAAAAAGAGCAGAAGGCGGCGCCAAGGGCAGTGCATCACAGGCCTGGCATGACGCGCTGCCCTTGGCGCCGCCTACTCCTCCTTTTTGGCGACTCCCCCACCCTTCATAGGGCGCGGGAGTCGCCGAGCAGAAGGTGGCGCCAAGGACAGCGCGTCACAGGCCTGACGTGACGCGCTGCCTTGGCCGCCTTCTGCTCTCCCTCCTCCTCCTCTTTCCTGGGCGCCGTGCCTTTCCCGGGCACCACGGCGCTCGGGATAGCCGCGGTGCCCGGGAAAGAGGAGGAGGAGGGAGACTGACAGTGTTAGGAGGGGGCGGGGCCTGGGCTGAGGGCGGGGCCCGGGGGCGGGGCCTGGGGCCGGGGTCTGGGGCCGGTCCCGAGCGGCCCCCGAGGTCATCAGTGACGTCTATTCCGGCCCTGGGCCCGGTAGAAGTTGGACAGCCCTGATATACATCAGTGGTTCCCAAACTTTTTTGGCCTACCGCCCCCTTTCCAGAAAAAAAATTTACTCACCGCCCCCCTAGAAATTAATTTTTAAATTTTTAAATAGCAATTAAACAGAAAGATATATGTATTAATATGTCTACCTTTTCCGTAAAATATAATAAAGAAAGTTGTAAATTAGAAACATTGAAGTTTGAAATTATGAAACTATTTATTGAACTTAGAATAGAAAGGTAATACAAAAAAAGTTAAAACATTCGAAATCATCTTAATGAGAAGGATGGACCTGGTCTGCTGCTCCCAATCTAGGAATCCTCGGCTCTGTTTTCGTCAGCAGGAATCTCAAATCATCGCGATTGACTATTTTGCAATCTGTGTCTTTTTTTGTTAATAAATTGGTTACCACACTGAATCCACATTCCACTAAATATGTTGAAGGGCTTTATTATTATTATTGTTATTGTTATAAGACTCAACCAGTTGGAAGGGAACCCAAAGGTGGTATTATTATTATTATTAGGAGGGAGCAGAAGGAGGGAAGAAGAGAGAGACATACACAGAGATGGATGGTAGCTTGTCAGCTGGTTCATGCCACCCCCCCCTCCCCCTTACAGGGGTTCAGTGCCCCCCAAATTCTCCTGGGCCTTCCAGTACCCCCTAGATCGCCCCACCGCCCACCAGGGGATGGTTCCACCCACTTTGGGAACCACTGAAATACATCCACCAGCAAGGACCAAAAGTGGATCTTTTCCTTTGTCTAATGCAGGGATTCTCAACCTGGGGGTCGGGACCCCTGGAGGGGTCACGAAGCGGTGTCAGAGGGGTCGCCAAAGACCATCAGAAAGCACAATATTTTCTGTTAGTCATGGGGGTTCTGTGTGGAAGGTTTGACCCAATTCTATCATTGGTGGGGTTCAGGATGCTCTTTGATTGTAGGTGAACTATAAATCCCAGCAACTACAACTCCCAAATGGTCTATTTTCCCAAAATTCCACCAGTGTTCACATTTGGTTATATTGAGTATTCATACCAAGTGTGGTCCAGATCCTTCATTGTTTGAGTCCATTGTGCTCTCTGGTTGTAGGTGAACTACAACTCCCAAACTCAAGGTCAATGCCCACCAAACTCTTCTCATATTTTCTGTTGGTCATGGGAGTTCTGTGTGCCAAGTTTAGTTCAATTCCACCGTTGGTGGAGTTCAGACTGCTCTTTGATTGTAGGTTAACTATAAATCCCAGCAACTACAACTCCCAAATGACAAAATCAATCCCCCACCCCAAAACCTCACCATTATTCAGATTTAAGCGTATCAGGTATTTGTGTCCACATTTGGTCCAGTGAATGGAAATACATCCTGCATATCAGATATTTATACGACAAGCCATTACAGTCGCAAAATTACAATTTTGAAGTCGCAAGGAAAATAATGTTATGGTTGGGGGTCACCACAACATGAGGAACTGTATTAAGGGGTCGCGGCATTAGGAAGGTTGAGGAAGACTGGTCTAATGGCTTCTCTCCTGAACATATCCCTATGAAAGTTTAGTGTATTTGTATAGTCAAGGTAGCCACCCTGGGACTAATAGTTTGTAAAAGTGGCCACTAAAATTAGCAAGTCGAAAAGGTGCTTTGAAATTTAAATACTCTTTGTGGCATTTCTATTTTAAAAAACCGATTTACTGTCCTGCAGTGTAATAGCTAGGATTTTTATATTATTCAGGATCTTGAGCCAGGCTGTAAAACATAAGGTCTCGGTTCCATGCATGGAATGTTTTATGTGTAAATTTTTGAACGTTTATGGGGTATATTTTACAGAGGCCAAGACTTTGCTCAAGGGAGAGCTTACAGGCATGTTTCCACTCTCCGATCTTGTTAGGAAGACTGGCCAGATGAGAATAATACTTTTACATAGAACTCTTTTTAAAAGCCCTTTTTCCAAACAGAGGTTTTGGTGCTTTTCAACCTGCTGATGTGATCGTGGGTTCCGGTTTTGAGCATTCAAATTGGATGAGACATCAATGGAAATGGTACCCTAATAATAATAATAATACACTTTATTTATATTCCACTCTTCTCACCCCGAAGGGGACTCAGAGCGGATCACGTATTTTTCGCACCATAAGACGCACCTGCTGATAAGACGCACCTAGATTTTAGAGGAGGAAAATAGGAAAAAAAATATTTTCGCTCCCCCTCTAAAATCTAGGTAAGTCTTATCAGCAGGTGCGATCTTCTCAGAGGCTCGCTGGTTCGCTCTGCCCTCTGCCTCCTTTTCCTTCCCCCACCCTTTCCTTGAGGGAAGAAAAGGTGGGGGAAGGAAAGGAGGCAGAGGGCGGAGCGAACCGCTCGTCGCGTCAGAGTTGACGCGACGCGGCTTCGCCCTCTGCCTCCTTTTCCTTCCCTCCGCCCTTTCCTTGAGGGCGGAGGGAAGGAAAAGGAGGCGAGGAGAGAGCGAACCGCGTCGCGCCAGCTCTGACGCGACGCGGTTCGCTCCGCCCTCTGCCTCCTTTCCTTCCCTCCGCCCTTTCCTCGAGGGAAGCAAAGGTGGGGAAGGAAAAAGGAGGAGGGAGAGAGCAGCCTCTGGCCTGACTCTGACGCGACGTTCTCCGCCCTCTGCCTCCTTTTCCTTCCCTCCGCCCTTTCCTTGAGGGCGGAGGGAAGGAAAAGGAGGCGAGGGAGAGCGAACCGCGTCGCGTCAGCTCTGACGCGACGCGGTTCGCTCCGCCCTCTGCCTCCTTTTCCTTCCCTCCGCCCTTTCCTCGAGGGAAGCAAAGGTGGGGGGAAGGAAAAGGAGGCAAGGGAGAGCGAACCAGCGTCCCTCCGCCGCCGCAACGGACCAGAGAAGAGGAGAGGCGGCGACAGGGTGAGTATATCGCCGCCTCCCTCTGCTCCAGCGCCCCCGCCTGCATATTCGCACCATAAGACGCGGCTGATTTTTCATCCCACTTTGGGAGAGAAAAAACTGCGTCTTATGGTGCGAAAAATACGGTACTTACCAGACAATCCCTGCCGTTTTTTCCACATACGGTACAACATATAGACGAACAGAGGCAAACTCTGGTCACCAGGGGGAGCTGACGCACTCCTCAACTCTCAGCATCCCCAGCGTACCTTGTTGTTCCTTCTGCATTCCTCAGCGTTCCTGAAGTTCTTTAATGGCCTCATAATTCAGTCAAAATTTGCCTCCCCACTTAATGTGGTACCATTATCTCCTACTTGAGTGTTTTTCGACCTTTTTTGAGCCGCGGCACATTTTTTATATTTACAAAATCCTGGGTCACACCACCAACCAAAATGACACAAAATGACACTCCAACACAGTAATACATATAGTTAATATGTTTTTAAATGTATTTATGCACTCAGTGTGAAACCTGGGCCTGTTTCAATGAACACAAGGTAGATATCCTGGCAGGAATGGCAGAAAGACACACACGAAGGTATTGCTCAACAGCTGGGAGTTATAGTTCACCCGCAATCAAAGAGCATTCTGAACTCCACCAATGATGGAATGGAATCAAACTTCCCACACAGAACTCCCATAACCAAGGGAAAATACTATAAGAGTTTGGTGGGCATTGACCTTGAGTTTTGGAGTTGTAGTTCACCTATATCCAGAGAGCACTGTGGAGGGGAGGGAGGAAGATGTGGGGCGAGTCTGCGCAGTAGCGCCCACACGGATCACATCTTCCTCCCTCCCCCCTCCCGCAGAAGTGGCAGCGTGAGCAAAGCGAGGCAAAGCAAGCAGAGCGAGGCTGGGAAGAAGGGAGCCCGAGTGGAGAAGAAAAAGTGTTGGGCAGGAGGGGGAAGAAAGGGGATTGGAGGTTCCAATTTCCCACGGCACACCTGATGATCGCTCACGGCACACTGGTTGGGAAACACTGTCCTACTTGACAGATGCAACTGTATTTTGGGTTGCAAAGGTCGACAGCAGGCTACACTTAAAGGTCGAGCACCCACCTCGACCCGGGCAGGCCTCGAACTCATGACCTACTGGTCAGAGAGATCTTATGCAGCTGACACTTAGGCAGCTGCGCCACATTCCCGGTGAACTGTAAAGCCTCGTACTACTCAAGTGAACTGTAAAGCCTTGTGCTTGTGCACTCTTTTGCATGCCAATTGGGGGGGATCTTTTCAGCATTTACGCTTTTCTAGATGTGGTTTGATGTTTGCTCTTTATTTAATCATCCATAGATGGTGAAAGCAATTCAGGTCCTGAGGATTCATCTACTGGAATTAGAGAAGGTGAATGAATTGTGCAAAGACTTTTGTAATCGTTATATCACCTGCCTCAAAACTAAGATGCACAGCGACAACCTACTCAGGAACGACCTTGGAGGGCCTTACTCCCCGAACCAGTCCTCCATCAATCTACACACACAGGTAATGGTTGGAACATCCATTAACTTAGTTGCATCAATGTAACTTAGTTCCTTGGCTTTCCTTCAAATATTTTCATATTTGCATCAAAGGGGGGGGGGGGGGGTTATATGACTTTTTTTTTTGTAGTATGTTCGTTTTCTTTGTGGAGTACCCAAAATTATAAAGGAAATAGGGCATCTCAAGACTTTTTTTCATGTCAGGAGTGACTTGAGAAACTGCAAGTTACTTCTAGTGTGAGAGAATTGGCCGTCTTCGAGGACGTCGCCCAGGGGACGCCCAGATGCGTGATGTTCTACCATTCTGTGAGAAGTTTCTCTCATGTCACCACATGGGAGGCTAGAGCCTATCCTAACATATCTCCCCTTATGAACCAACTAGGATGTTAAGATCCTCTGGGGAGGCCCTGCTCTCGCTCCCGCCTTCCTCGCAGATGCGTTTGGTGGGGACGAGAGACAGGGCCTTCTCGGTGGTGGCCCCTCGACTGTGGAACACACTACCTAGGGAGATAAGATCAGCCCCCTCCCTGTTGTCTTACCGAAGGCAGGTGGCTTTTCGAACAGGCTTTTCCGAGCACAGCATAGCTCTATGAACTTATGGAATGACCCGATGATGAATTTGAATGGTAACATGACATAGTTAACGCTCTCGATAACGCTTTTAGGCTGTACGGTTTTTAATGTTTTGTAATATTTTAAATTTTATACTGTATATTAATTGTTTGATGCTTTTTTTAGTTGTTTGTATTGTTATTGTGCTGTGGCATTGAATTATTGCCCATTGTAAACCGCCCTGAGTCGCCCTCAGGCTGAGAAGGGCGGTATAAAAATATCCTAAATAAATAAATAAATAATAGAGCTGAGATAGGAGCTCAGCTCTATTCGAACAGCAAACCTGTCGGCCAGCACTCCTGCCGGCATAAGGGTTTAACCCATTGTGCCTCTGGGGCCTATGTCTCAAGACTGGTATTGTATGTACGCTGATGACACACAGCTGGTGCTGAGAATGGATGGCAGGCCGGATACCATACCCAATTGTTTCCATCAATGCCTTGAAGCCGTGACTGGATGGCTGTGTTACAGCCAGCTGAAGGTGACTCCATTGAAGACGGAGATCCTGTGGCTGGGTCGCCCTGGTATGGGTGAGTGCCAGTTGCCTACCCTGGATGGTGAGCAATTAAGCCCGTCACCTTCGGTAAAAAGCCTGGGGGTCCGGTTAGACCCACTGCTGTCCATGGAGACTCAGGTCTCCACGGTTAGCAGAATAGCATTCTTCCATCTTCAACAGGCTAGGCGACTGGCTCCTTACCTATCCAGAGGCGACCTGGCCACGGTAATCCAGGCGACGGTCATCTCGAGGCTAGACTACTGTAACGCCCTCTACATCGGCCTTCCCTTGTCGACAATCCGGAAACTCAAGCTGGTGCAAAATGCTGCCGCTCGATTACTAGTGGGAGCACCGGTGAGAGAGCATATCACTCCTATCTTGCAGCAATTGCACTGGCTACCAGTTGAGTACCGGATTGTATTCAAGGTGCTGGTTTTGACCTTTAAGGCCTTGCCTGGTCTAGGGCAGGGCGGTCCAACTGCCGGCCCTGCAGGTGTTTTGGCCTTCAAATCCCAGAAATCCTAACAGCTGGTAAACTGGCTAGGATTTCTGGGAGTTGAAGTCCAAAACACCTGCAGGACCGGCAGTTGGACAGCCCTGGTCTAGGGCCAGCATACCCGAGTCTTCGGCGTTGAGTATTTATGTCACAGCGGATAGGCAACAGAAATATAGAAGTTTAATTTCCCATCGGCCCAAAAACTCCAGTCTCTGTTCGTGTGAAGAATGAAACTCTCATTCAATTCAAAAGGTAAATATATAACTTTGTATTGAATTGTATTTAACAATAACTGGCAAAACATCGAAAAACAACAGCCATCACAGCTACCTTTCTAAACATCCTTTCCTCACAGATATTAAATCCCAACTGACAAATCCCAACTGTCACTTTGTAACTGACATTCCTCAAGGTTCCATTTAGCAGTCTTGAGACAGCGCCATCTGGTGTCAAACATGTCACACTGCAGGTCATCTCAAACTGCGAAAATATATCTTGTGCTGACTCATGAATTGCTATTCAAAATGCAATAATCTGACACCGAGGAACCGTCTCACCCCGTACGTTCCCCCGAGATCGCTACGTTCAGAAGGACAAAATCTTCTGACAATTCCATCAGTCCGCTCCTGTCACCTCTCTGCGACAAAACAGCGAGCCTTCCCCGTGGTGGCCCCAACGCAATGGAAATCATTGCCGGACGAGGTTCATGCCATCACGGAGTTAGTCCCTTTTCGGAGGGCATGCAAGACAACTTTTGTTTAAGCTCGCCTTCAACTACGTTCTCCCGGGTAACTTCTGTCCATGCCCTATTATCTGATAACAAATGTTTTATATGTATTTTTAAAGTATTTTATGTGTATTTTAATTGATTGTTTGGGTAAACCGCCCCGAGCCTGCAGGGAGGAGCGGTATAGAAAATTGAATAAATAAATAAATAAATAAATAATGTGCTTTCTGATGTCAGCTTTTTAAACATTCGGATTTGATTGCAGAAATATATGCATGTACCTATGTGTCTGTGTCAAAATTTAAGAGAAATCAAGAACTCGGTCTGCAATCACATGGATACATTGGGAATAAATATAGTGGAATATGAAGGGAAACTAAATGAGAATAAGATCCAGCTGCAGCATTTCTGTCCTTTTGTTTATTTCTTTTCCCACTGGATGTATTCTTGTGATGTGAGGTGCAAGATCACAGCACAAGGCTCCTTCCATCTCACCCCGTGCCAAAAAGATAAACTGATTTTTAAGAAATAGCCTCACTGAAAATGCTAAACAGCTCTCCTTATCATAAAACCTTCCTTTCTGGGTTGTTTTTTTTTGTTTTGTTTTGGTTAAAACCTACCTTTTATGTGGATTCCAAATAGAAGGGGAAATTGCTTTTTAGCATTATGTTCCTGAGCCCTGGAGACAAAAAAATAATCTCTCTTACACCTTCCTGCCATGAAGGAGATTGTTTGGAAGTAGCAAGAAACACACACCAAACTTACCTTTTGGCCACCTCTGTTCCCCTGGAAAAAAAAAGATGGCACATTGAGATAATAGTTTGGAAAGAGGAGGATAATTTCTTTAGCTCCAAGCAGCAGTGTGGTGCACATGTGCGGGCAGGAGAGAGTGTGCAAAAAAAAAATGGAGGGAGGCTTGTGCCAGCAAGTCACTTCAAGGTACCAGGAATGTGGCTGGGAGTCAGCTGCATAAGATCTCTACTGACCAGAAAGTCATGAGTTCGAGGCCTGCCCGGGTCGTGGTGAGCTCTCAACCAATTGTGTAGCTCGTTGTCTATATATGTCGTATGTCAATGTTTGCCTGTATATGTGCATTGTGATCCGCCCTGAGTCCCCTGCGGGGTGAGAAGGGTGGAATATAAATGCTGTAAATAAATAAATAAATAAATAAATAAATAAATAAATAAATAAATAAAGGTATGTGAGTTCTGTGTGGGAAGTTTAGCCCAATTCTATCATTGGTGGGGTTCAGAATGCTCTTTGATTGTAGATGAACTTTAAATCCCAGCAACTACAACTCCCACATGTCAAGGTCTATTTTCCCTAAACTCCACCATTGTACATATTTGAGCATATTGAGAATTCATGTCAAGTTTGATTCAGATCCATCATGGTTTGAGTCCACAGTGCTCTTTGGTTGTAGGTGAACTACAACTCCAAAACTCAAGGTCATTGCCCACCAGTTCCAGTATGGTCATGGGAGTATTATGTACCAAGACTAGCACAATTCCATTGATGGTCGAGTTCAGAGTGATCTTTAATTGTAGGCTAACTATAAATCCCAGCAATTACAACTCCCAAATGACAATATCAATCCCCCCCCCCCCCCAACCCCAGCAGTATTCAAATTTGGGTGTATCGGGGTATTAGATCCAAAATTTGGTCCAATTATGAAAAAACATCCTGTATATCAGATACTTACATTACGATTCATTACGCGATGCTCTCTCGGAGCCCTTTCCAATAACTAATGGAGTGAAACAAGGTTGTGTTCTTGCACCAACCCTATTTACATTCTTCTTCAGCATAATGCTCCAAAGGGCTACGGCAGACCTCGAAGAAGAAGACGGCATATATATACGGTATCGTACTGATGGCAGCTTGTTCAACTTAATCCGTCTGAGGGCTCGCACTAAGACTCTAAACTATCTAGTCCGTGAGCTGCTTTTTGCTGACGATGCTGCCCTTGTCGCCCATTCAGAAGCAGCCCTGCAGCGCCTAACATCTTGCTTTGCAGCAGCTGCAGAGCTGTTTGGGCTGGAAGTCAGCCTGAAGAAAACGGAAGTTCTCTACCAGCCCGCAGCACAGGAAGAACACCATCATCCCCATGTCAGCATAGGCAAATCTGTGCTTAAGTCCGTTCAGTAGTTCGCCTACCTGAGAAGCATCATCTCTTCAGACGCCAAGATTGATAAAGAGATTGTTCACAGATTAGCAAAGGCATAGAGTGCATTCGGAAGGCTTCACAAAAGAGTCTGGAGCAACAAACACCTGAGGCAAAGCACCAAAATCAATGTGTACAGAGCTATCGTACTGTCTATTCTCCTTTATGGGTCTGAAACATGGGTCACCTATCACCAACACCTACGACTCCTCGAACGCTTTCATCAGCGCTGTCTTCACACAATCCTAAATATACACTGGACTGACTAGGTGATGAATGTTGCTGTCCTTGAGCAAGCAAGGATCACCAGCATTGAGGCCATGCTATTGAGAACACAGCTGCGCTGCGCAGGTTACGTCTCTAGGATGGAGGACCACCGCCTCCCAAAGATACTACTCTATGGTGAACTCGCCACGGGTCAGCGCAAGAGAGGCGCCCCAAAGAAGAGATATAAGGACCCCCTGAAACAACATCTCAGGCTCGGCCAGATTGATTACCAACAATGGTCCACCCTGGCCTCACATCGGGAGGTGTGGAGACGCACTATCCACAATGCTGCGGCCTCTTTCGAGAAGACACGGCGAACGGGTTTCAAAGAGAAACGACAACGCAGAAAAAACCGCAACTTGGAAACAACATCACCCAAGGAGACTTTATGCTGTGCTTTCTGCAACCAAACTTGCCTATCTCAGATTGGCCTTTTTAGTCATCAATGCGCTTGTAAAAAGCGTGGGATGAGTACTTCCTAAGTATCTTCGTTCGTGAAGTAATGCCAAGAGACATTACGATTCATAACAGTACCAAAATTACAGTTGTGAAGAAACAATGAAAATAATTTTATGGTTGGGGGGGCGGGTGACCACAACATGGGGGATTGTATTAAAGGGTTACAGCATTAGGAAGTCGAGAACCAAGTCTTAAGTATCTGAATGCTTGTCCATAATGCCCTGCCTCATGTACAGAGGAGAAGTTGTTGGAGGCTACAGATAATGCCGTTGCTGTTGCCCGTTTTTGGTCAAAAGATATTTCGCCACCTGTGCACCTTCTATTTTTATCAATTTTATACTAATTTATGCATTGCTTTGGCTATGAAATAATATTTTTTTTCTCTGTGGCTGAAACATGTTATGTGAAGGCCATGGTGCCCAAACGCAGAGTTTCCCAACAGACGAAGGCAAGAGGTTTTGAAAGTTTATTTCCCATTTCGCTTTACTGGAATATCTAAATCACTTAATCATTGATCTTTTTCTTTCTTTCTTTCTCTTTTTTTTAAAGCCAGCCTATGCATGTTTTCAAATATTCTCTCGAAATGGACTTGCTATTCCTTTACTGCTTTATTGTAGTTTCCCTTATGATCAAAATTAGCAAGAAACTTGCATAAAGGAGAACAATAATTGCTCAACGAGCATCGTTTGTAATTTATTAGTTTCTATTATTGCGAGTCGCCATGGCAACGCCTCGCATCCCGGGTGATGAGAGAGATGTTAGATATGAGCCGACGAGGCTCCAAGTCCCAGCAAATGGAGATGCACATTTTTATCAGTAATTTTCATGAAAATAATATGTGGAGGAGTTAATGAGATGGAAAGCCGTCCTGTGGCTATTGTGAATTTTTTTAAAGTGTTGATCTAATTAGAATGCGTCGGTCAGGAAAAGTAATGAGGATTTAGCGCCTCACAAAGATGTGAGGATCATATCAGAAAATTAGCACCAGTCTTTGGAAATAATCAGGCCCTTAGAGAGGCCGGAACCCCCCCCCCCCCTTTCCCTCAACCTGGCATTTCGCAAGGCGTTCTCCTGCTGAAGAGGGAGGGCTCTACTCTTCTACTTGCGGGGCTGCTCCGGTGACACGTTTCGCCAACTGTTGGGGAGAAGTTCACACGTTTTGGCTAAAATTAGTTGAGCGTGTTGTTGGCTCCTGCAAAGGTGTTGTGATGAAAGGGCTGAGAGGAAGCATCCTATTTCATTATAACCAAGAAACAAACACTTAACTCTGTTTTCTGCATTCGGTTTGCCTAAGGATGCATCTACTCTGCAGAATTGAACCGCGGTGGTGCAATGGGTGGACTGGTGACCTGAAGGTTGAGTTGGGTTGCTGACCTGAAGGTTGTCCGGTTCCAATCGGTGAGACAGGGTAAGCTCCTGAAAGGGAAACCCCTGAAACCTCGGTCCCGCAGAGCTGGCAACAGAAGCAAGCAGTCTCCTTAGGTGAAGCAAAAATATTTTATTTTTCAGCGTGGCCACGCAAAAGTGGAACAGCCAAAGACCAGTTTGTCTTCAAGGAAAGGGCTGACCGTCCTGTTACAATCTTTCTGTTATTTATTTATTTATTTATTCGACTTATTAGTCGCCCTTTCCCGTAGGCTCAGGGCGACTCACATTGTGGGAGTCGCAGAACAAGTAAAATCAGGGTAAAACAGAGCATAGTAAAATTGCTGTAACCAGCGCGCAAGCATGGTTTGGGTGCGGTTTTATATACATAACCTAAGCACCGAACGCCTGGGTGAAGAGGAGGGTCTTGCAGGCCCTGCGAAACGTTAGCAGATCGGCCTGCGCTCGGACTGTGGGGGGAAGAGCATTCCACAGCACCGGCGCGGCAGCACTGAATGCCCTCCTCTGCGTTGAGGTCAGATGAACAGTTCGCCGACTAGGCACCACCAGGAGGTTTTGGGACTCGGATCGCAGTGGTCGTGGAGGACTGTAATGGGAGAGGCGGTCCCTTAGATACACTGGCCCCAGACCATTCAAGGCCTTAAAGGTTAAAACCAACACCTTGAAGGTGATCCGGTGCTCTATCGGAAGCCAGTGCAGTTCGCGCAGCACAGGCGTGATGTGGCAGCGAGATGGACAACCTGCCACCAGCCGTGCTGCTGCGTTCTGCACCAGCTTGAGCTTTTATACAGTTTTTTTTAATTATTGGGTCATGGTGTAGCCCAGTGATTTTCAACCTTTTTTGAGCCGCGGCACATTTTTTACATTTACAAAATCCTGGGGCACACCACCAACCAAAATGACACTCTAACTGTCATTTTACTAACTGTCACCCTCCCCCCTTGTGACGGCACTGCTTCCGCCAAACCCCCCTCCTGCCCCGCTCCCTGAGGCCCACGCGCAGGAGGCCCGTCACTGCACACGCGTGCTTTGCTGAGTAGGATGAATAGGAATTGAGCACACGGGGTGGCTCCGAGCCTCGGAACAAACTGCAGCAGAGTCTCACAGCCTGTCATGCCCCAGCCTGATTCCAAGCAAGACATAGTCCTGTCAAAGCAAAGACTTTAGCTAGGCCCAAAAGTCAGCTTTTGCAGAGGCCTTTAGTTCAACCCGAAAGCCAGCCTTTGCAGAGGCCTCTAGTTCAACCAACGTTCAAGGACAGGCTCAACCTAGCTCCATCCCGGGCAGATAAGAAGCAAGAGGAAAGCGGAGCCGAGCAGAGCCGGGTTGCCTCCCTTCAGTCCAGCTGTAAGCACTAATGAGTTGACATACCAACCTGAGCGGGGAGGCATGAGAAGTCCCAGCTGGGGAACTGTCTATGAGAACCAGTTATGACGCAGTCTGGGTCGTAAGGATCAAAGCCTCTAAGGCCTATTTAAGTTACAACCCAGAAATGGATGGCATCTCGTGCCAACGTTCAGCTTCCAAGTCAAGTGCCACGTAGTCTAGTTCCAGTCCGGGCCGGTGGGCCTTCAAGTCCTCGTACTCAATTTGCCAAGCCTTTGTTACCAGAGACTATCCAGGATTTAGCCCATTGGGGCACCAAGACTATATCTTACTCAATGAACCTTTTATTTCTTGGACTATTGCATTGCAATATTAGATACTGGCAGTATCTAAGGACTATACTTTATCTCTTTGCTACTTTTCACTTATTCTAAATAAAGCATTTAATCACGGCTGGTCTCAAGTGGTTTACTGAGGGATCCTTCAGGTCTAAGATGCAACACAGCTGTCGCCACCCCCAGCTCTCCTTCCTGAAGGGGTTCAGCCTCCCCAGGAGTGCCTCTCCCCCCCCCCCCCCACGTCCCTTCGGCTTCCCTGCTGTCGCCTTAAGGCCAGATTGGGAAGGAACCAAGCTGGGCTGTGGAGCTGCACATCCCGGCCTCTGCTCTGTTCTGCTCTGCAGCGAACCCGCAGCCCAGCCAGGAGAGGCCAGGAGATGAGGGGTTGGTCCCCTTCCCCGGCGCGGAGGGGCTAGAGGACAGAAAGCCTTGCCTCGAGCCTCCAGGAGCAGGGTCGAATGGGGGCAGCTCCCGCAGACTCCTCCTCCCTCTCCTCCTCCTTGCTGCCAAAGGAGAAGAGGGCAGAAGAGCGCCCAGGAGCCAGGAAGCAGGAGGAGCTGCAGCCTTGCCTGTTAGCCCTTGGCACGCAGAGGGAGGGAAGGAAGGAAGGAAGGGAAGGAGAGGGAGAGAGGAGGGAGGGAGGAAAGTTCTGGATGCCGAGGGCTCTCCCTGACTGCAGCCAGGCTGGCTGGCATTGCTGTTTCGGCCAGGAAAGCCTAATTTCCACTGCCTGAAGTTTCCTTCTAGGCTCTTTCTCTCTCTACACCAGTCTTTCTCAACCAGTGTGCCGTGGCACACTAGTGTGCCGTGACGGACCTCCTGCTGTGCCACGAGAAAAGCTCTCTGCCCCCCTTCCTCCCCCCCTCCTGCCGAACTCCTGCTGCTTGGGGGAGGAGGAAGGGCCGGGCAGTGGCAAAGAAAAAGAACAAGGGACCGGGACACCGCCTCCTTCGGCCATTTCCCCAGCCAGCCTCCAATCCGCCATGACTCCCACCATGACTCTCGCCCCTCGCTCGCTGAAGCCGCGTGGAGAAGCCCCTCCCACTGAAGCCCGTCCACAGCTCATGCTCCTCCTCTGTAGGAGAGCTGAAGCTGGGGGGAGGGGGCGGGGCATGGCACGGCCTGGCTTCGCCCCCTCCCCCGGCTTCGGCACTCCCAGCAGCTGCTCCAGCCTTGAGGGGACAGTGTCAAGCCAGCATTGTGCTGGCTCTGCCACCGCTGGCTTGGCACTGCCCCCTCAAGGCTGGAGCAGCTGCTGGGAGAGGTGTAGCGGGGGGGGGTAGGGGGGGCATGGCACAGCCTGGCTCCACCCCCTCCCCAGCTTTGGCACTCCCAGCAGCTGCTCCCAGCAGGCCACCAACCCCCAGCCGTTCTTTACTGTGTTAGAGTGTCATTTTGTGTCATTTTGGTTGGTGGTGTGCCCCCGGATTTTTTTAATGTTAAAAGTGTGCCGCGGCTCAAAAAAGGTTGGGAAACACTGCTCTACACTGTAATTTCCCACGGCACACCTGATGATCTTTCATGGCACACTAGTGTTCCGTGGCACACTGGTTGAAAATCACTGGTGTAGCCCCTCTACCCACACCCCTTACCAAATTAGGTTCTTAAAAACATGCTTTTCTCATCATTTGGCATCTCGGCACTTCTAACTAATAAACTCTACATATGCAGCACCAGCATAAACATATATTATTTGTATATAGATAAGCATTGAATTGTCAGGTCATCTTGTGTGCACTGATATTTGGGACATCCTGTGTTTGGAACACACAATCTCCCCTCAGCCTTCGATCTTCCGTTTCCCTTTTTGCCAAAAGGAGCACTTTTAGTTTAAGTTAACATTTCAGCATTTTGCACTATTAAGCTCATTAACCCCTTCACTCCCGTCTGTCATCTCTAGCTTGCGGGGACATAAGAGTAGCCTCCCAGCAGGATGGTAACACATCTGGGACTTCCCTGGGGCAACGTCAATTCTCTCACACCAGAAGCGACTTGCAGTATGCTCTCAAGTCAATTCTGACACAATTTTAAAAACTGCAGAATTGAGGCAGTTTGACATTAGCACTCTTTGTCAGAGAAGCCTAGAATCCTTGTAAAACTATAACTCCCATGATTCCATAGCATTGAGCCATGACAGTTTAAGTCAGTGGTTCTCAACCTTCCTAATGCTGCGACCCCTTAAATCAGTTCCTCGTGTCGTGGTGACCCCCAACCATAAAATTATTTTCGTTGCTACTTCATTACTGTAATTTTAGGAGTCCTCGGTGATGCAATGGGTTAAACCCTTGTGCCGGCAGGACTGAAGACCAACAGGTCGGAGGTTCGAATCCAGGGAGAGCATGGATGAGCTCCCTCTGTCAGCTCCAGCTCCCCATGCGGGGACATTTTAGAAGCCTCCCACAAGGATGGTACAATATAAAAACATCTGGGCATCCCCTGGGCAATGTGCTTGCAGATGGGCAATTCTCTCACACCAGAAGTGACTTGCAGTTTCTCAAGTCGCTCCTGACACACACACACAAAAACCCTGTAATTTTGCTACTGTTATGAATCATAATGTAAATATCTGATCTACAGGATGTATTTTCATTCGCAGGACCAAATTTGGCACAAATACCCAAATCTGACTACTGGTGGGATTGGGGGTGGGGAAAACAGACTTTGTCATTTGGGAGTTGTAGTTGCTGGGATTTATAGATAACTTACAAACAAAGAGCATTGTGAGTTCCAACCAAACTTAGTACACAGAACTCCCGTGACCAACGGAAAATACAGCAGGCTGAGAGGCCAGCTAAGAGGCCAGCCAATCACAGCAGGAAGAGGGGCCTTTGGTGGTGGGATGATTCGCTGTCAGTTTCCAAAGGAAAGAGAAGGACAGGAAGATTTTCAGCTTTCTCTGCCAAAGGGGTTCCTAAAACCACCAGAAACATGTTTTCCGATGGTCTTTGGTGACCCTTCAGAAACCCCTCTCATGACCCCCTTAAAGGGTCCCGACCTCCAGGCTGAGAAATGCTGGTTTAAGTGGTGTCAAATTGCATCAATTCTAAAGAGGCAGTGATTTTTTTAATTTTAAAAAATGGACAAAAGATGTAGTTGAATTATATAACATTTCTTTATAGCATGCATGGGCAAATTTCGGCCCTCTGGGAGTTTTGGATTTCAACTCCCATAATTCCTAACAGCCAGGAATTGTGAGAGTTGGGGTCCAAAACACCTGGAGGGCCAAAGTTTGCCCAACACAGGGCATAGGGTTACAGCCTGTGTTGGACGGGGTTACACTCCCCCTGAAGATGCAGGTTCGCAGTTTGGGAGTGATTCTGGATTCATCGCTGAGCCTGGAACCCCAGGTCGCGGCGGTGGCCAGAGGCACTTTTGCACAAGTAAGACTTCTGCACCAGCTGCGCCCGTACCTTGGGAAGTCTGACTTGGCCATGGTCGTCCATGCTCTGGTTACATCCCGTATAGATTACGGCAACACGTTCTACGTGGGGCTGCCTTTGAAGACGGTTCAGAGATTCCAACTGGTACAATGGTTGGCAGCCAGATTACTAACGAGGGTGACATACAGGGAACATACCACCCTCCTCTGTTATGTCAGTTCCACTGGCCGCCGGTCCATCTCCGAGCCCGATTCAAAGTGCTGGTATTGACCTAGGGAGGCTCCAACAGGGGATGCAGAGGCCTTTGCACTGCAGCCTTCACACTGCACTGCGTGTGGGGGTCAAAGCGAAGGGGGCGGGGCCAAAGAAGAGGGCTGCTCGACCCCTCCTAAATGGCCAATCGCTCACCACCCACTTAAAGGGGTTCACCAACCCCCAAATTCCCCTGAGCCTCCCACCGCACCCTTGGACCACCTCACCGCCCACCAGGGGGTGGTACCGCCTACTTTGAGAATCAGTGAGTTAAACCATCTGGTCCAGGAGCTCTACCTATCTTTAACTTTATGCAAAGGTCTCTTTGTACCACCTTAGTGACTAACTATGAGAACAAAGATACACCAAATTTAAACACAGACTGAGTTTTGGGAAAATAGCCTTTCCCATTTGGGAGTGGTAGTTGCTGGGATTTATAGTTCACCTACAATCAAAGAGCATTTTGAACTCCACCAACAATGGAATTGAGCCAAACTTGGCACACAGAACCCCCAATCGTTCACCGCCCCCTTAAAGGGGTTCACTGCCCCCCAAATTTCCCTGATCCTCCCACCGCCCCCTTGGATCGCCTCACCGCCCACCAGGGGGTGGCACCACCCACTTTGGGAATCAGTGCTCTAAACGGTTCTGGCCCAGCTTACTTGTCTGAACGCATCCACCCCTACGTCCCACCTCAAAATCTAAAATCAACAGGGGAGTCCCTGCTCTTGCTCCTGTCTACAGCTCAAATGCGCCTGGCGGGGATGAGGGACAGGGCCTTCTCGGCGGTGGCTCCCCACCTATGGAAAACACTCCCAACCAAGATAAGATCGATCTCTTCCCTCCTTGCTTTCAGAAAGAAAGTAAAGGCATGGCTGTGGGACCAGGTGTTCAGTCAATAAATGCAATCAGCACCTTAAGAGACGATTTGGATTGGCGTGATGAGGCTGGTTTTAATGTTTAATGATGACTTCTGTAGTTTTAATGATGTTGTTTTTATCATGATATGTTTTTGCTGTGATTTTATTGTATTGTTGAAATAGCCTCTTAATGGGGTTGAATGTAAGCCGCCCTGAATCCCTCTTCTGGGGTTGAGAAGGGTGGGTTAGAAATATGGTAAATAAATAAATAAATTATAGTAATTTGTTTTTATTTCTGTAACTGAAATATAACTTTAGTATATGTTATCATTGAGAGGGAGATGTTGACCTGGGGCTAATTCATACAGAACTATAGTGTTGTTATTCTCCTTCAACTGCCAGGATTTTGTCCTGTGAATCCTGTTTGGTTACAATGATTCAGCATGGAGGACAGTATTGTCCCCTATGTAGGGAATGGGGTTCAGCACTCTGGATAGCTCTCTTAAGGCAGTGTTTCCCAACCTTTTTTGAGCCGCGGCACACTTTTAACATTTAAAAAATCCGGGGGCACACCACCAACCAAAATGACAGACAATGACACTCTAACACAGTAAAGAACGGCTGGGGGATGGTGGCCTGATGGGAGTTCCGAAGCCGGGGGAGGGGGAGGAGCCAGGCTGTGCCATGCCCCGCCCCCTCCCCCCTCCAGCTTCAGCTCTCTCAGCAGCTGCTCCAGCCTTGAGGGGGCAGTGCCAAGCCAGCGGTGGCAGAGCCAGCACAATGTTGGCTTGGCACTGTCCCCTCAAGGCTGGAGCAGCTGCTGGGAGTGCCGAAGCCGGGGGAGGGGTCGGAGCCAGGCCACACCAAGCCTCGCCCCCTCCCCCCAGCTTCAGCTCTCCCACAGCTTCTCCAGCCTTGAGGGGGCAGTGCCAAGCCAGCGGTGGCAGAGCCAGCACAATGTTGGCCTGGCTCCCCCCCCCCTCAAGGCTGGAGCAGCTGCTGGGAGTGCCAAAGTCAGGGGAGGGGGGAGCCAGGCCATGCCCCGCCCCCTCTCCCGGCTTCAGCTCTCCCACAGAGGAGGAGCATGAGCAGTGGACAGGCTTCAGTGGGCAGGGCTCCAGCGAGCGAAGGGCGAGAGTCATGGCGGGAAGGCTAGAGGCTGGCTGGGGAAACGGCCGAAGGAGGCGGCACCCCGGCCCCTTCTTCTTTTTCTTCGCCGCCAGCCGGCCCTCCCAAGCAGCAGGAGTTTGGCAGGATGAGAGGGGAAGGAAAGGGGGCAGAGAGCCTTTCTCGCAGCACAGCAGGAGGTCCGTCACGGCACACTACTGTGCCGCGTCACAGCGATTGGGTCTTAAGGTACAAAACCAAACCTGGAAGGGCTTCACTGTCCTACTGACACAAGTCAGCAGCTGCCAGTTTTCAACAGGAAGCATTGTCGTTGAAGACATGTCAACCTAAGTCCCTCCAGTTAGCTTCTGCCAACCTAGCAGTTCGAAAACATGCAAATGTGAGTAGATTAATAGCTACCGCTCCAGCAGGAAGGTAACGACACTCCATGCAGTCATGCTGACCACATGACCTTGGAGGTGTCTATGGACAACACCGGCTCTTTGGTTTAGAAATGGAGGTGAGCACCACCACCCAGAGTCGGACTCAACTAGACTTGATATCAAAGGGAAACCTAAGAATATGTGCATTTTGTATGTTGAGAGAGCTCAGACAAGGACCCTTTATTCAGTACTACCCCTATATCCATGTGGGATGCTTCCTGGATTCACAGTGGAAATACAGAATTCTTATCTGGACAGTGAACAGAGCAATTAATGCCAAACCAACTTACTTGTATTCATTTTCAAGGACTGCGTTGGTTTGAAGGACAGAAACCTGACTAGTTGTTAGAACATCAGTGAGAAACTTCCTAAAAGTTGAAGCCGACTTCTTCAGAAAGAATGGGCTCTTGTTCATTGACAGCATTTAAGTAATAGCAGGATGGCCATCTGTCAGGGATGCTGTAATTGCATACTGCATTGTTGATGCTGCACTGAACAGCAGGTATATTAGGTGACCCCACAATACAGCTAGCTTTGTGGAGATGGATGTGCTAGTTTTCTATGACAGAAAAAACTTGTCATAACAGAAGCCCTTTGGAAAGAATCACAGAATCTCTCTCTCTCTCTCTATCTATCTATCTATCTATCTATCTATTATATAAATGGGTTCACGTCATGTGATGTATACCTCAAACAAAGAAACCATACAACGCAGAAACACAATACTTGCCAACAGAAATAGGCCTCAAGCAAGGTACGTTTGTAGCAAAGAAAATTTCCCCACCAAAACCTAAAAGGCCCCCAAAACAACGAATAAAAATAAAACTACATTTACCAGCATCCTCCAGGGCAGCCAAAGACTCACCCAGCCTCTACATTCTGAACAACATGATTGGCTGCCAATGAGGGCAGATTTGCATAACTGCTGCAATGGCCAGCCAACATGAAAATTCCGATCCATAATAAACTGCCAAAACAGAATAAGGAAAAGGCCTGAGCCAATCCCCAACACAAACACCCAAATCACTTCCAACCGAAAATTTACACCCCAAAAAATCACAGACCACGCCCAAAATTGACAGTAAGGCTTCATTAACTTGATTTCCCTAACTAGCCCTCACTTACTGGGAAGCTGTTTATGCTCTAAATTGACAGTAAGACTTCATTAACTTGATTTCCTTAACTAGCCCTCACTTACTGGGAAGCTGTTTACGCTCTGAATTGACAGTAAGACTTCATTAACTTGATTTCCCTAACTAGCCCTCACTTACTGGGAAGCTGTTTACGCTCTGAATTGACAGTAAGACTTCATTAACTTGATTCTCCCGACTAGGCCTCAGCTCATTGGACATTGTGTATGGCCTGAATTGACAGTAAGGCTTCATTAACTTGCTGTTCCTAACTAGGCCTCAGCTCATGGGACATTATGTATGGCATGAATTTACAGTAACCTACCTTGGCACACAGAGCCCCGACCATGCATGATGGGACTTGGAGTACACCCCATGGAAAACGGGATTTGTAGTACTTCAAAACCCATCATTCCCCACAGACCACTGTGGCCCAGAACCAAGACCAATAAAGACCCAACTTGGCACACCATGCCCCCCATGACCCACACTCCATCCAACTGCAGTTTAGAGGAGGGCACACCGTGGATGATTGAACTTTCTCACATCTCCTAAAAAGGGCACAGCTAATATATATATATATATATATATATATATATATATATATATATATATAAATCTGTATATATAATAAAAAGAATGTGTGTGTGTGTGTGTGTGTTTTTGTGTTTGTATGTATGTATGTGGCAGTGTTCTGATTGGCTCCCGGCCTCTACATTCTGACAACAAGATTGGTTGCCAGTGAGGGAGCATTTGCATAACACCTCTATTGGCCAGCCAACATGAACATTCCGACCCTCTAAACTGACAGAGAAGGATAATGCAAAGGCCTGAGGCAGTCACCAACACAAACTTTCCCATGCTCTAAAGTGGCAGAGGGGGTAAGGAAAAGGCCTGAGGCAGTCAGGCATGGTGGGAGTTTCAGGCCAAAACACTTTGCGACCCCTTTGCGACCCCAAACAATGAGAGAACAAGACCAAACTTGGCACACAGAACCCTCAAGACCCACTCTACATCCTGGTGCAGTTTGAGGGAGGATGGACCATGGATGACGGGACTTGCAGTACTTTAACTCACTTGCTTAGAGCACTCTGGCCCACACCATAGAAGGATCAGGACCACACTTGGCACACAGATGCCCACTGGCCCACTTTACAACCTAGGGCAGGATGGGCCACAAATGATGGGATCACCCAATTCATTTCCCACAGAACATTGAAGCCCCTACAAATCACAGACCAGGCCCAAACTTGGCACACAGAGTACCCATGACCCACTCTACATCCTGCTGCAGTTTTGAGTGGGATGGACCACAGATGATAGGACTTGAAGTACCTTCACACACTTTCTGAGACCACTGCGACCCTCATCAAATTTCCAAAAAAGAACAAAATAGGCACACAGAGCCTCCATGACCCACTTTACATCCTGGTGCAGCTTGGAGGAGGACACACCATGCATGATGGGACTTGAAGTACCTTCACTCACTTCCCAAAACTGCTGCAAACCTAATCCAATGACTGATCAAGGCCAAACCTGACACACAGAGCCCTCATGACCCACTCTACATCCTGGTGCCATTTGAAGGAGGATGGACCATGGATGATGGAACTTGAAGTACCTTCACTAACTTCCTGAGACCACAGCAAGCCACATAAACATCTCATAAGGACCACCCTTGGCACACAATGTCTTTCTCTAATAACCCGGGCAGGGCCAGGTCCCCAAGCTAGTATAGGTTAAAGGTAAAGGTTTTCCCCTGACATTACGCCTAGTCGTGTCAGACACTGGGGGTTGGTGTTCATTTCCATTTCTAAGCTGAAGAGCCAGTGTTGTCCGTAGACAGCTCCAAGGTCATGTGGCCGGCATGGAGCGCATACACACACACACACACACACACACACACACACACACACTAGCTGTTCTCTGCCATGCGTTGCTGTGGCCTATAGTAAGAATTTTCAAAGTAGAGGTAGATATCTGGACTATTATGAAAGAGAGGTACCTACCTATTCTTTCCCCCTTTTTTCTTCCCCTTCCCTTCCTTTCTTCTCTACCTCTTTTATTCCTTCTTTCACCCTTCCTTCTCTCTTTCCTTCCTTTCCCCATCCTTTCTCTACTTTTTCATCTCCTTTCTTCCCTTCCTGTTTCCTTCCTTCTTTCACTTTTTATTTCCTTTTCTCCTCTCTTCCTTCTTTACCCTTTTCATGCTTTTCCTTTCCTTTTTCTTTCCTTTCTACTTTCTCTTCTTCCTTCCTTCCTTTCTTTCCTTCCTTCCCTCTTTCCTTCTTTCCCTCATTCCTTCTCTCTTTCCTTCCTTCCCCCTTTCTCTCCCTCCTTTCTTCTCTCCTTCCCTCCTGTGTGATTGGTTACCACTGTGGTGTTATTTGCATATGGGTTCTGATTGGTCCATCTCAACATTCTAACATTCTCAAGTGGCTGTTTGTGGAAAGGCAAGGGCCCTAGTGGCATCTTCTCCTTTTTAAAGATTTGTCCGTTATCTAATTTTTAATTTTTTTTTGTTAGTTACACCTTGCATTGTGAGGAGTTTTGTTGCCAAATTTGGTGTGTTTTTGTCCAGTGGGTTTTTTGTTTACTTCAGCCTCATTACGGACAGAGCGTTTATATATAGAGAGGGGGGGGGGGCAACCTAGCAGTTCAAAAACATTCAAATGTGAGTAGATTAATAGGTACTGTTCCGGCGGGAAGGTAAAGGTGCTCCATGTAGTCATGCCAACCACATGACCTGGAGGTGTCTACAGATAACACCGGCTCTTCGGCTTAGAAATGGAGATGAACACCACACCCCAGAGTCGAACATGACTGGACTTAATGTCAGAGGAAAATCCTTACCTTTACTATGCATTTTTGATCCACAGAATCCCAGCCAGCAGCCATGCTTACTAAAGATGTTAGGTGTTATAATCCAGAAAAATAAGTTTTCTAAGCTCTGGAATATATACCGATTTTGGATAGAAGTTCATCTTACAATCCCAACAGAAGTGCACGCAGTAAATGCATTGGGAGAGCCTTGCACACTGATGTTCAAATAATGAGAGCTTGGGAACACCTGGCAATTTAGTGACCAAGCTTCATAGTTCAGGCTTTCTATCTCCTCATCATTCAAAATCCCAGTGCTGAAGAGGTCACTGGGCATTTATTTGATCATTAAAAGTTCAGAAATGTTAATTATTCCCTCTCAAAACCACATGACCTTTCAAAGATACTCCCAGGGATGGGTGCTGAGCAAATGCTTATAATAATGAGAAGCGGTAGTTTCACTCCCAAGAGACCAGCAGCTTAGTACTTCCAGCTGCCTCTTCCGGCCTCCTTATCTCTCTCATTGTGCAGCTTACATGATAGTACTCTAAAAAGAAAAGTTAATACAAGTAAATAGATGAAAACATTGCAATAAACCAACAACACTTTTTTTTCTACTGTAAACAATGCTGCAATTCATTTTCCCACTCCCAGGAGTAGTCTGAGCATAGTCATAGCTGGACACCTATGGATTTAGTTTCAATCTGTTAGCCTTCATCCAGTCCGTTACAGCGGCCAAGCACCAGTTCAGGACTTGAACGTCGTCTCCTTTGAGCTCTATACACTTTGTCCAACGTTTCTCCAATTTTTTTATCCCTTCCAAAAAAATAAAAAATTGTTGAGGTCATCAAAATAAGTATTTGCTTGTGAGATGATTTCATCGTTGGAGTCAAATCTCTTTCCGCCGAGCCATTTCTTCAGGTTTGGAAACAAGAAATAGTCACTCGGGGATATAGGGCGGATGAGGGAGCAATTCGTATCCCAATACATGGATTGTTGCCATGGAAACTGCACATGTGTGCACCCTTGCATTGTCCTGGTGCAAAAGAACTTTTTTCTTGGCCAAATGCAGTCGTTTATTTTTTTCAAATCCTCATTAAATCGACCCAATAAGTTGGCATAATATTCGCCATTGATTGTTTTACCCTTTTGAAGGTAGTGTCAGCGCCGGTTGGCCCGTTTGTTGCCCTAACGGGCCAAGCCTCGCGCGCCATCAGATAAGGACAGCATCTGGCGGGCTTTGAACTGGAACCGCCCTTTGAAATGCCAGGCACCTTCCTGACGTTTGATATGCAGAGAGCCGGATGGTCAAGCCAGAGGAAGGAGGGGCCCAGCAGGGGGGCGGGCCAGGGAGGGTTTGAAGGACTTGATGCGCGGGAAGAACTTTAGTCTATCTTTGCTTGCTTTGGATTAAGGACCTATTAAACCTTCTTTCCTTCAACTACGCTTGGAGTGAGTCTGATTTACTAGACCCCCCTTGCCGGAGCTTACAGGTAGTCAATGTGGATTATACCGCGTGCATCCCAAAAAACGGTCGTCATGACTGTATTGGCTGACAAACCCACCTTGGTCTTCTTTGGCGCCGATTCACCCCGAGAAACCCACTGTTTTGACTGCTGTTTGGTCTCTGGTGTGTTGTGGTGGATCCACGTTTCGTCCACGGTTATGAAACGGTGCAAAAACTTGTCCATATTGCGGTTGAACAACGCCAAACACTCCTGCGCAACTGTCACACGATTGCATTTGTGGTCGATTGTGAGCAAACGCGGCATCCATCTTGCAGAAAGCTTTCTCATACCCAAGTGATCATTTAAAATTGAAACCACTGAGCCACGTGAGATGCCTATGGCTTCCACAATCTCTCGCACTTTCAATCTGCGATTGGCCAACACCATATCATGAATTTTTTCAATTGTTTCGGGTGTAGGGACCTCAACTGGGCGTCTAGAACCTTTGGCATCTTCCATGCTTGTACGGCCACAACGGAATTCAGTAAACCACTTTTTTACCATTGAAATTGATGGTGCAGAGTCCCCATAGTATTGATCAAGCTTAGCCTTGGTTTGAGTTATGGTTTTTTCCGCAAAAAATAATGCTTAATGAGCACACGAAGTTCACTTTTTTCCATTTTCTCCTCAAATCACGCGGTAGTCTGCTATCAATGGCTGTCAAACACAAACTAAATGATGCAGCTTGTTCAAATTTTGACAGGAGTCAACTGACAGATGCCTGTTGACAGGAGCAGTATCGCCCTTTCAGTTAAGAGGCGGGGAATTCAAAAAGTCACGGACTTATTGACCTGCCCTTGTATATATTCCTGAGCAAAATAATTCCCCAAAACACTTTGGGATGTGTGAATAATAGATAAAAAACTAGTATTCTTTCTTTTCTTCCTGACTGGGTTTCCCAGCTATGCCTATAATTAAATACTAGGAATTCCTGCCAATATTTTAGTTCTTGGAAAGTACTAACAAAATGGGTTCATTGTGCTTCTTGCAAGCACTGTGGGAATATCTCTTCTCTTGATTTTCCATCTGTGAAATTGAGATACAATCTTTAAAAGAAGAGTTTAAACAAACAACGTTGATACTTATTCGGCCTAAATATGGTTGATAAAAGCATGAAGTCATCTCCAGCTGCTTTGGCCACTGAGGACAGAACGCATGCATTTGGCAAAGGTATACTACAGCGCGGTCAAGTCAGATATGGCCATGCTCTCTTGGAACCCGTTCTAATAACTAATGGAGTGAAACAAGGTTGTGTTCTTGCACCAACCCTATTTACAATCTTCTTCAGCATGATGCTCCAAACGGCTACGGCAGACATCGAAGGAGAAGACGGCATATATATACGCTATCATACTGATGGTAGCTTGTTCAACTTAAGCCGCCTGAGGGCTCGCACTAAGACTCTAAACTATCTAGTCTGTGAGCTGCTTTTTGCTGACGATGCTGCCCTTGCCGCCCATTCAGAAGCAGCTCTGCAGAGCCTCACATCCTGCTTTGCAACAGCTGCAGAGCTCTTTGGGCTGGAAATCAGCCTGAAGAAAACGGAAGTCCTCTACCAGCCCGCACCACAGGAAGAACACCATCAACCCCACGTCAGCATAGGCACATCTGTGCTTAAGTCCGTTCAGCAGTTCACCTACCTGGGAAGCATCAACTCTTCAGACGCCAAGATTGACAAAGAGATAGATCACAGATTATCAAAGGCATATAGTGCATTTGGAAGGCTTCACAAAAGAGTCTGGAGCAACAAGCACCTGAGGCAAAGCACCAAAATCAGTGTGTTCAGAGCTATCGTACTGTCTATTCTCCTTTATGGGTCTGAAACCTATCACCAACACCTACGACTCCTCGAACGCTTTCATCAGCGCTGTCTTCGCACAATCCTAGATATACACTGGGCTGACTATGTAACTAATGTTGCTGTCCTTGAGCAAGCGGGGATCACCAGCATTGAGGCCATGCTATTGAGAACACAGCTGCGCTGGGCAGGGCAAGTGTCTAGGATGGAGGACCACCGCCTCCCAAAGATACCGCCTCTATGGTGAACTCGCCACGGGTCAGCGCAACAGAGCCGCCCCCAAAAAAGAGATATAAGGACTCCCTGAAACAACATCTCAGGCTTGGCCAGATTGATCACCAACAATGGCCTCACATCTGGAGGCATAGAGATGCATTATCCACAATGCTGCGGCCTCTTTCGAGAAGACACGCCGAATGGGTCTCGAAGAGAAACGACAACGCAGAAAGAACCGCGACTTGGAAACAACACCACCCAAGGAGACCTTCTGCTGGGCTTTCTGCAACCGAATTTGCCTATCTCAGATTGGCCTTTTTAGTCATCTACGTGCTTGTAAAAACCCTAGATTTGTCCCTAAAGTCAGCCAGGGAGGAACAGGGAGCTAATTTCAGCTTCCACATTTTGCAAGTGCGGAAAAGGGGCTCCAGAAATGGACGGCATCTACGTGGATCTGGGAACGCAGCAAATGGAAAACTCAGGTCAGGGATCTTTCCGTAGCAACTAGGCATTAAGTACCTCTCTTTGGAGGGAAGGAGGGAGACAAGAAAGAGGAAGAGGAGAGAAAGCAAGAGTGTGAAATGCTTCATGGTTCAGAATTAATCCTGGCAGCTTGAAATAGAAGAGGCATCATCTCTACTCATGGTGAGCATGCTCTCTGCTGGAAGATGATACAGCAGGATAAAAATTCCGCTTCGCTGCCAGCTTTGTTGAAGGCAGCTTGCTAATGTTTTTCTCAAGTTATTAATTACTCAGATTCATGTTACCAAAGGAGGGGGGAAGAGGGGAATAAGTTGTCTCCGGGAGAGAGAAAAATGCATATTAAACCCCATGCTCAGATCTGGCTCCAGGATGTTGGGGGCTCTCATCTTCCCAACTGCGTCAATTGAACTAGGCAGCCTCCATTTCGTAGTATGCAAAGTATTCAGCTAAAAAAGGATTTGGCAAAGGACATCGGAATGATGGATGTCGGATTCGTTTGCACGACTGATTTTTGGCGCGAGGAGTTGGGGGTGCCATATAACATTCTCTTTCTCTTTGAGGCACTATCCGGTGTAATCTGCGTTGTCGTCAGTACTGTGCTCCTTGCTGTTTGAAGAAATACATGCCTTCTTCCCTAAACCTTTCAGAGATCGTAACCTTTTGGAAAACCACAAATCTCCATAGCCTTTTGGAAACGTGACCTTTTGGAGATTAATTGGCAGTCACGCCATTTGGAAAGCGATGATTTATTTATTTATTTATTTAAAACGTTTGTACCCTGTCACGATGCAAGACCTGGGCCGGCCCCTTAATCACACACACAGAGACGATGATCAGCTAACTACTTTATTGAAGTATAAAACAGTTGAAAAGGTAATTGTCCATAAAAATATCAAAGTAATCCAAAGGTAAAAGGTAAAGTCCAAAAGGCAACTTGGCAGTAACTTCCAAAACTTGGCAAGGCTCCGCTTTGCTAGCGGATCAGGAACAAAGCAAGGTTACAGGATAAAACTCTTCTTGGCAGGCCACTAGCCCCAAACTTAGCTACGTGGTCTTGGCTTCGCTACACGTCTGCATAGGTAAGACGTGGCCGAAGTACTGAGGATCCTTTCCCACGGATCCTATACTTAATCTCCTTGACGAGGCCCCCGACACTCTAGGCTTCTCCTCCTCCAATCTGTGCGGCGAGCCCTCGGTCTGTCTAGGCTGTGAAACCAACCCCTCCTGCTAGCCTCAATGCTCCGTCTCCTATCGAAGGTTCGACCTTGCATCCCAGCACCTGGTTCCCTATCTTCGTGAGAGTCAAACTCCCCATCTGCTTCCCGGGCCTCTCCCTCGGTTGTTTCCCACATTCTTTCCTGCGAGCCTCGCCCCCCCCCCCCGGCCGCTCGTAATCTTCACTATCACTGCTTTCGAATTCCGACTGGCCTTCCTGCTGTTCGTAAGGGTCAGGCCAGCCGTCATCCCAGGCCAGACTTTCTGTGGGAGAAGAAGGCCCAGCTATCTCAAAATCCCCTTCTTCTAGCCCCTCCAAATCCTCTTCCGAATCAACTGGCTCCAATGCTAGTGGAACCCCCGGTGCTGCCCCCTGCCCTCCAGGCACAAACGAGAACTGGTGTGCTACATACCCTGACCTTCTCACCTCTATCGGGGGACTCAGACCGGCGTAACAGCAAAAATTCAATGCTATACAGATTAAAAACAACTACAACAACATATTAAAATACATAAAAACCCAGCATAAAACCACATGGCCATTAAAACAATTAAACTCAATCTGTAAACGTGGTCATACATTCAGACAATAGCCAATCTCAGCCTATTCTGGGAAGGCTTGTAACCTTTTTGTAAAGTATGATCTTCCAGAGAAGAGCCAAAAAGTCATTTGAGTAAAATCTTCTCTTCTGTGGTATATACTGTATCTACACTAGCTGACCCGACCACGCGTTGCTGTGGCATAGTCTGGTGGTATGAGAAGGTCTGGTTAATAAGAAGAGCAACAACAACATCCTTTCCTGCCTTTCGTTTTTCCTCTCGTCCCTCTCTCCGTCATCCTTCAGCTCTTTCATTCTCTCTTTACTCGTTCCTTTCCTTTCTACTTTGTCTTCTTCTTTCCTCGGGTACCTCCTTCCTTCCTTCTGTGCTTCCTTCCGTCTTTCTTTCCCTCCCACAATAATGCAGGGGGCCGCGAGTTGTTTTTAACGGCCGAACGGCGCACGTGCCCTAGGTGGTGCAAGCGCGGCTCTAGATTGGCCAGGGTGAACGTGCGCGCTTAGGGAGGCATGTTGCAGGCGAGTGATGCATATGCCCCATGCAGCCCACCAGCGGGTTTGGTTTTTTCCTTTGCTCTGTGGCGGCAGGGGGAGGGCACGTCTCTAGGATGGAGGACCACCGCCTCCCAAAGATACTACTCTATGGTGAACTCGCCACGGGTCAGCGCAAGAGAGGCGCCTCCTTGAATCATGGGACCTCAGATGTTGCCAGGCTAAAGCTCTCACCATTCCAAGATCCTTCACCAATGTTTGGGGTCATAGACATTGGTAGTTTGCCAACATAATTTGAGAGAACTAACATTTGGATAAAACCTGAGGATAGATCTTGTGGTCCTAGTCCAGTGTTTCCCAACCTTTTTTGAGCCACGGCATACTTTTTACATTTACAAAATCCTGGGGCACACCACCAACCAAAATGACACAAAACGACACTCTAACACAGTCATACATATAGTTAATATGTTTTTAAATGTATTTATACACTCAGTGTGAAACCTGGGCCTGTTTCGATGAACGCAACATAGATAATCCTGGCAGGAATGACAGAAAGACACACACAAAGGTCTTGCTCAAAAGCTGGGAGTTATAGTTCACCCACAATCAAAGAGCATTCTGAACCCCACCAATGATGGAATGGAATCAAACTTCCCACACAGAACTACCATAACCAAGAGAAAATACTATAAGAGTTTGGTGGGCATTGACCACAGCACACTGGTTGGGAAACACTGTCCTAGTCATTACTGACAATATAAAACAATACCTTTATATATGCCATAATCATGTTATCTCCCCTTCTCTCTACACACATCAGGAATTGTTGTTATTGAAATTAGCCCTTCCATTTAGCTTCACGGTGGCTTCGTAAGACCATTTTCAAAGGCTCTCTTCTCCCCCAAATCTTATTATGTTTGCATTCCATTAACATTTGAATAAGCATGTTTGTCTAGTGTGCTCATTCTCAGAATATTAAATCCAACCTCTACATGTATTTACACTTAAATCTAGATATGGCTGCCATCTTCTCCCAAGCAAGGGAATGATATAAAAGAGGAAATGTAGTGCACTGGAGGTCTTAGATTAAGACAGACATATGTGCGCCAGAAATATCAGTCTGGCAATTCTATATCTCATTCATCTGTAGTCCTGTTGCATGGAAAATGAATCGGCTAATATAAATTTCAGAGGACTCTTAACTGCACATCAGTTATTGCAGAAGTATCAATTCTTCACCATAAGTAAAATCCAGGAAGTACGAGGGTTGAATGAAAAGTAATGCCTCCACCTTCGTTACTTGGGTTTGGATGGGAATATTTTAATAAATCAAACGCAGAAATAATCCTTAGAATGTACTCTTTAACTACCACTGTTCACTTTTCCACATAATCACCAGACAATTGGATACATTTCTGCCAACGATGAACAAGTTTTCTGAAGCCGTCACGGAAGAAGTCGACACTCTGTTTCCGCAACCACCGTCGGCATCCTGGGTACCCATCGTGCACAGATCTTCCAATAGCCAAGCAAAGTAGTAATGTGACTCACACGTTCTTGTGAAATGCCGATTATGCTTGAAATTTCTCTCTGAGTGATACGACGATCACCCTGAATCAATCTGTCAATCTTTTGCTTGTGAAACTCGGTGGTTGCTGTCACAGGACATCCAATTCTTTGTTCGTCACACAAATCAGATGTTCCCACCTCAACTTCTTTAAACTTATTTGCCCAGCGACGCACAGTACTCACATCAACACAATCACCATAAACAACTTGCATTCTCTGATGAATCCCCTTTGGGGTGACACCTTCTGCTGTCAAGAATTCAATGACTGCACGTTGCTTAAGTCGCATTGACCGACCGTCTGCACAGGGTTCCATACTTCACACGTTAACAACAAAACCGTTCAATGCTAAGGCTTCCCGCCAAAATGGAACTGTAGAGGAGAGTCTACTGAACAGGCCAGTACCTGTCGCATACCAGTACTGCCATCTGTTGAGGAGTTACGAAGGTGGAGGCTTTACTTTTCATTCATCCCTTGTCTCATAGGCATATATTTTGCCTGCAGTTGCAATGCCTATTGGTTTTGCATTGTGTATACAGCAATCATTGTGCAAGAATGAAAGTTTATCATGTAAAAGATTAAATCCAAAAAAAGTTTAGCATACAGGCGAGTTGGACCTTTCTGGAGTTACGATATAGGAAAGTAGTGCTTGAGATAGGATATTGTCAGGTTCTCATTGGGTAATTTTAGAGGTGCCCTTTATAATTCCTGCACCGGGAATGTGGCGCAGCTGGCTAAGTGTCAGCTGCATAAGATCTCTCTGACCAGTAGGTCATGAGTTCGAGGCCTGCCCAGGTCGAGGTGGGTGCTCAGCCTTTAAGTGTAGCCTGCTGTTGACCTTTGCAGCCCGAAAGACAGTTGCATCTGTCAAGTAGGAGATAAAGGTACCACATAAAGTGGGGAGGCAATTTTTGACTGAATTCTGAGACCAGTAAATAACTCCAGGAACAGTGAGGTATGCGGAAGAACAACAAGGGACGCTGGGGATGCTAAGAGCTGAGGAGTGTGTCAGCTCCCCCTGGTGGCCAGAGTTTGCCTCTGTTCGTCTATATGTTCTGTATGTGAAAAATGGCAGGGATTGGCTGCTAAGTTTGTGTACCTGTAATCCGCTCTGAGTCCCCTTCGGGATGAGAAGAACAAAATATAAATAAGTAAATAAATAAAAATAAATAAAAATAATAGAATTTGTTACCTTCTGCCTGCATGTTGACCCCTCCCACTTGTACATGGGCAGTGCAGATTTGATTGAACAAGCAAGCAAAGACATAAAGGAATTGATCCCACTTAACATGTGTAATACTTGTGGGAAATGCATGCCCAAGAATATCAAAGTGTGGCCAGGATGGCAAAGCTATTAATGAGGAAGAAATGCATAAGCAAGGAGAGGCGGCAATCGCTTACTTTTGTGACCTTAATACAGCCTTACTCTGGGTCACCCAAAGTTAGGGGCAGAGGAGACACTTGGGCCAGTTCCCAACCAGAATCGGGCACAACCGTCCTGATTGCCATCTCATGTTCCATAACATGGGGTGAGCTAGGGACATGGAATGGCAATACCCTGTTCCCCATGTCCCCATGTTGCGGCACTCCCAAGCCACAATACAGCACCTACCTTTCCCCCATCTCTTGATCTGACATTAGGCAGCATGAAGGGAAGTTTTGGGAAGAAAGGAGCAGAGAGGATTTCCTCATCCCCCTCCCCAACCTCTTTCAGCAGTCCATTGCCATCAGACTGAGTGGCGGGGGAGTAAATGGCATATCTTGAATGGGAACTACTGCAACTTGGGGAGCAGGAGGCCTGGTGGCATCAAACTGAGTTTGCAGCAGCTGGATGGCGGGAACTTCTTCTCTTCTCTGTGGCACCTTTGAAGACTTCTATTGGACCTGATCTGGTATCCAGCGTCAGGCCCAAATTCCAAGTTAGTGTAGATGAGACCCTACTCTCTTCTCTGCTTAGTCTAGTGCAGGGGTGCTCACACTTTTTCAGCATGCAAGCTACTCTTAAAGCAGCCAAGTCCAAAAGATCTACCTGTCCCCACTGCTGCGCTCTCCCGCCGCCGCGCACTCCCGCCGCCGCGCGTGCTCCTGATGCTGATTTCTGCCCGCGCAGCGCTTCTTCCTCCTGCAGGGCATTGCAGGAGCGCTCCCTCTGGATGCCCCACCTCGTGCTTTCTCCTTCCTGCAATGCCCCACAGGCGGAAGAAGCGCGGAAAACAGCAGCAGGAGCACGTGCAGTGGCGGAAGCGCGTGGCGGCGGGGGCAGGTAGATCTTTTGGACTTGGTTGCTTTAAGAGTAGCTCGCATGCTGAAAAAGTGTAAGCACCCCTTCCCTAGACGGTTCTGGCCCAGCTTATCTATCCGAACGGACCTCTCCCTATGAACCCATTTGAGATCATCAGGAGAGGCCCTGCTCTCGATCCCACCGGCTTCACCAGCACGTTTGGCGGGGACGAGGGACAGGGCCTTCTCCGTGGTGGTCCCATGGCTGTGGAACTCCCTGCTCAGGGATATCAGATCAGCTCCCTCCCTCCTTACCTTTTGGAAAAAATTGAAAACTTGGCTCTTTGAGCAAGCGTTTGGAGCTTCAGCTTAATTCGTCAACTGAATTGGAAATGACCTTGGAACGACAAAGACCATGGAATGGATAATGGACTGAATATGATGACACAGTCTCTTTTTAAATTTTTCAAATTTTATGGTTCATTGTTTTAATGTTTCGATGTTTGAGATGTTGGCATGCTATGTTTTTATTTGATTGATGTGTGTTTTAGAGGTGGCATCGAATTGTGCAGATTGTCCACCGCCCTGAGTCGCCCTTGGGCTGATATGGGCAGGGTATAAATGATGCAAATAATAAATAATACTCACCAGCACCACCTGCGTAGCTACAGTGGTTCCCAACCTGTGGTCTGTGGACCACCAGTGGTCCTAAAGAAGTTGCAATGAGAGCGACTGGTCTCACGAAACCCTCTTATAGTGCTGAGGCTTATTAAATGTGGCTTTCTATGAGCGTGCAGATGGCAACTACTAGGTGGCATATGTTCTGTATCACAAACTAGGGCTGGTGTGGTCTATCCAATGCAATTTTCTGAATCAGTACCCCAAATAGCCAAACCAAATCTAAAGTTGACCAAAACTGATTCGAAACCCTTTTGGTACTAATGTTGGAGAGTGGTCCATGTTCAAGTGGTCCCTGGTCAAAAATAGGTTGGGAAACACCGCATTAAAATGAATAAAGGTTTAATTTTTTTAATGTTTTGTGGACCATATTTTAGTTCTTGTGGTCCATGGAACACTGGTTGGTAGGGGTGGATATCTCCGGTCGTTATCCTTAGAAAACCGTTATTGTTTCGTATTAAAATCAATTTAGACCCTAATTCGACCCGCGGCCAGCAACCCAAAAGTGATGTTTCTAAATCGAAACCGGGTCCGCCATTTCCATAACGGGTGCGTTATTATGTCGTCCCCCCCCCCCCTGTGTTGGTTCTCAGCCAGCGGGGGAGAGTGGAGGGCATTGCCTCCACCACCACCACCCCTCGCCACCTGAGAACCAACGCGGACTATCTTTAACCCGCATTGGTTCTCAGATGGTGAGGGGGTGTGGAGGGCATCGCCTCCACCCCCCCCCCCCTCACCACCTGAGAAGTAACGTATGTTATCTTTAACCCACGTTGTTTCTCACCTGGCGATGGGCCGTGGAGGGCATGCACTCCATCCCTCCTCGCCAGCTGAGAATCAACCTGTGTTAAGAGATATCGCGGGTTGATTCTGAGCTGGTGAGGGGGCGTGGAGGCGGGCATCCCCTGCGCACTGCACATGCGTGGCACCACTAACGAAATAGTAACAAATTCTGTTATTAAATACGGCTCGATTTTGAAAATTGCGCAAGAGTATCACTTTTGAAACGAAAGTGGTTCCTGCCCCCCCTCCCCAACTTTAGAAACATTTTTTTTGGGATCAACTACCCCTACTGGTTGGGAACCATTGGCTTAGTCCAGGGCTGTCCAACTTCTACGGGCCCAAGAGCCGGAATTCTGGTCACTGATCACCTGGGGGGCAGAAGGGTCTGCCTCCGCCCCGATTTATTTATTTATTTATTTATTTTTTAATTTGTATTTTATTAAAACAAGTTAGGGGGCCGCAGGGAAGGGGCTTGGGGGCCGTGTACGGCCCCAGGGCCACCTGTTGGACAGCCCTGGCTTAGTCAGTTGAATGCAAACTACTTTTGTACCCTGAAATCAGTTTGCAGCAAGTGATCAGAAAGCAGGAATGGGGAAGGCCGAGAGGCAAACTGGGGCATTTCGAAAGCAATTGAAAAAGTGAGTTGCAGACTGGGACTGTCTTTGCAAAATTGAGGTAGCGGGGGGCGGGTTATGTCATTATTTTAATCTGGAAAAAGAAAAACGTTAGGGTCTGGCCAAGTGAGCCTAAAATGTAACTTGTAAGAAGCAGTCAAGCAACACATCGTATCCTCATGGGTAAGCCAGGCTAGAAATCTATGGGATCTCATTTCTATAACAAATTCATGGATATTAAAGAGAAGAGAAGAAATTAAAAACCAATCCAAAATGTGTTTGTGCTGGGTTGTTTGCTCAGGCGCTTGCATTTTTCCAGGCACTGTTACGTTGTTTACTATGTGCAGAGCGACGACGTTGAGAAAGTAATGTCATGCCGTATGGGTTTACCCAGATAAGACAAATATTTAATCGTCTACGAAAAAGTGTTAATTGAATGCTGACCTCTTATCACAGACAATGACAAGAATGTCTTCTTTAATAATTGAATCATTCTATTCTGCATCATTTGCTTTGGGGCTTTCCCAACACTGCAGAGCGGTAAACCGATAGTGCCGCCAGCTCCTGGTAGAGAATGTCTCGCTGTATATTTAGTGTGTCTTGGCAAGAGGGGTGTCTTGCCTGCAAGGCCAATGGCAGCCAAGAGGAGCGGATGGCTTTTATGCGTGTGTGCCTTCGTGTCACCTGTCGATTAGGGTGACCCAATGCATTTTTCAGAGGGTTTTCTTAGTCAAGGAGCACTCAGAAGGTGGTTTTGCCAGTCCCTTCTTCTGAAATATGCCTCCTCGTCTTCATTGGCTTGTACATTGTACTAAACAAGACTAAAGGCTTAGTCACCAATGCCATATTATGGGAGCTGAGAATACGCAACATTTTCTAAGCAAAAGACAAAGTCAAGCCTCTAGCACAGTGTTTCCCAACCGGTGTGCCGCGGCACAATAGTGTGCCGTGAGCGATCATCAGGTGTGCCGTGGGAAATGGGAACCTCCAATACCCTTTCTTCCCCCTCCTGCCGAACACTTTTTCTTCTCCACTCAGGCTCCCTTCTTCCCAGCCTCGCTCTGCTCGCTTTGCCTAGCTTTGCTCACGCTGCTGCGATTTTGATCCGAAGGATCAACGTGAGCGTGTTCAGGAGGGGAGGGGGAAAGGAGGAAGACGTGGGGCGAGTCTGTGCAGTAGCGCCCGCACGGGTCACGTCTTCCTCCCTCCCCTCCTGAAGAAGGGAGCCCGAGTGGAGAAGAAAAAGTAAGTGATCGGCAGGAGGGGGAAGAAAGGGCACGAAGGGGGAGGAAGAGGTCTCTGTCAAAAGCTGGCATGGGCAAACTTGGACCTTCCAGGTGTTTTGGACTCCAACTCCCACCATTCCTAGCAGCCTCAGGCCCTTTTCCTCCCCCTCAGCCACTTTAAGCAGGAAAGGGCCTCAGGCTGTTAGGAATGGTGGGAGTTGAAGTCCAAAGCACCCAGAGGGCCGAAGTTTTCCCATGCCTGTTTTAGGCACCTTAAAGTGGTGAGCCTCCTTCCAACATTGTGATTCTGGATAGAAAACAAACAACAACATAACATTGTTTGAGTCCACAGTGCTCTCTGGGTGTAGGTGAACTACAACTTCCAAACACAAGGTCAATTCCCAAGCAAACCCTTTCAGTACTTTCTGTTGGTAATGAGAGTTCAATATGCCAAGTTTGGTTCAATTCCATTGTTGCAAGTGTTCAGGATGCACTTTGATTGTGTGTTAACTATACATCCCAGAAACTGTAACTCCCAAATGTCAAGGTCTATTTTCCCCAAACTCCATCTTTGTTCACATTTGGGCATATTGAGTATTCATGCCAAGTTTGGTCCTGATCCAACATTGTTTGAGTCCACAGTGCTCTCTGGATGTCGGTGAACTACAACTCCAAAACTCAAGGTTAATGCCCGCCAAACCCTTCCAATATTTTCTGTTGGTCTATTTTGACATTGCTCTCGTTTTCAACCACATATCTGTGTGAGATGAGCTTCTCAAGCTTGACTGCGATAAAAACTAAACTCAGAGAGAGACTGACAGCTGTTGAGCAAGACCCTTGTGTGTGTCTTCCTGCCATTCCTGCCAGGATATCTATGTTGTGTTCAATGAAACAGGCCCAGGTTTCACACTGAGTGTATAAATACATTTAAAAACATAGTAACTATATGTATTACTGTGTTAGAGTGTCATTTTTGGTTGGTGGTGTGCCCCAGGATTTTGTAAATGTAAAAAATGTGCCGCGGCTCAAAAAAGGTTGAAAAACACTGCTCTAGCACAGGTATGGGCAAACTTTCAAACTTTCAAACATGGTGGGCCAGTGGGGTAGGCGGGCTTGGAGGAATGGAGTTCCCTCCAAGTCCCCTCCCTGCCCTTTCCTCCCTTTCCTCTTCTCTTTCGGAGGCAGAAAGGGAAAGAAAGAAGGGGAACATTTTGATCCCAAAAGGGTTGGCCTTGGTCAGGATGAGATGGTGGATGGGAGAGAAAAAGTCTATCCATTTGGCCCCATATTGCCTACTCCTGATATAGAATCCTAGAAGAGACCCCCAAGCAGGGGCGGTCTTTCCATTAGGCCGAGTAAGCGGCTGCGTAGGGCAACGCCTCCTGGGAGGGGCGTCGCCACCTGGGAGGGGCGTCGCCGCGCCAGCTCGCGCCGCGCCTCTGGGCTGGAGCCTCCGGCCACGGCCACCGGCTGCGGAGGTGCGGCGCGCACTGGCTCCGGCCACGCCTCCAGCCCGGCGGCGTGGCGCGCCGCCGGCTAGAGGCGTGGTCGGGAGCCGGTGCGCGCCGCCGGGCTGGACGCGCCCACGCATGCGCGAATCTCCGCACATGCGCAGGCGCGGCCGGGAGCCACGGGGGGGCGCCAAATAACGTTCGCTTACACACACCCCCGGAAGAGGTCGGGCCGCTCCTGCCCCCAAGGGCCATCCAGTCCAACCTCCTGCCATGCAAGAAGGCACAATCACAGCACTCCTGATAGACAGCTTCTACGGAAAAGCCTCCAAAGAAGGCGACTCCACCAAACTCCAAAGCAACTCCAGGAAGTTCTTCCTAATCTTTTCAGTTGATTCTCTTACTCTGGCAAAGGAAGAAAGGATGGAAGAGAAGAAAGGAAGGGTGGAAGGGGAGGGACGGAGGAAGGAAGGAAAGAGAGAAGGAAGTAAACAAAGGGGAAGGAAGAAAGAGAGAAAGGGAAGGAGGGAGGAAAGATGGAAGGCAGGAAGGACAAGAGGGTGGAAGGGATGGAGCGAGGGAGGGAGGGAGGAAAGAGAAAAGGAAGCAAGGATAGGATGGTGAGAGACAGGACCTGAGAAAAGAGCCCAATGGCATACCATAGGGTTGTCATGGAGAGAAGTAGAACATGGGGCCTAGGCTGTGGAAAAAGCTAGAATATACATTAAATAAATAAATAAATACATGACCTTATTGGAGGAAAGGTGAGATATAAGTGTCTTCTTGGCTTTTCTTTGCGAATGAAGATTCAGGAAGGACTCATCCCATGCTTTCTACAAGCGCATTGATGATTCGGAGGTTGGATGTGTCCTTCGAGCCTGTGCAATTGACCTTTCTGGTAGAGCGCAGCGTGCACAGAACTGGCCTCACCCTTTAAACCAAAGGTTCGTCTGCCGGGGCCTAGCAAGCTTAGGACGGTGGCAGCGAGGTCCTCAGGTCGTAGGTTTGGTTCAAGTTTCCTTCTCTTAGATGGTTGACCTTACAGGGTTAAACAAGCACCATCTGTCTGGGTTTGAAATCAGAGTTTTCCTTCTCCTAGGACAGGCCCGGATTAACACTCTTGAAGCGCCGCCCCCGCTCTGGGAGGCAGGCCACTTGCGGGGCCGGGGCCGCTTGCGGGGGGGCCTTCCTCCTCGCTGCTCGCGCTGGGCCCACCCCTCTTTCTTCACTGACTGAAGGAAGAGGGGCGGGCTCGGCGCGAGCAGTGAGGAGGGGGCCTAGGGCTTCCCTCTGCACCCTCTTGACGCGAGAGAGGAGGGGGCGGAGGGAAGTCCCGCCGCGGTGCTGCCCCCTCCTCTCTCGCATCAAGAGGGTGCGGAGGGAAGCCCTAGGACCCCTCCTCGCTGCTCGCGCCGGGCCCGCCCCTCTTCCTTCACTGACTGAAGGAAGAGGGGCAGGGCCGGCGCGAGCAGCGGGGAGGGGGCGGCGGGACTTCCCTCCGCCCTCTCTTCTCTCTCTTGCATCAGGAGGGGTGACGAGAAGTCCTAGGCCCCCTCCCAGCTGCTCGCGCCGGCCCCGCCCCACCCCTCTTCCTTCAGTGAAGGAAGAGGGGCAGGGCTGACACGAGCAGTGAGGGGGGGTGCTTCCACCGCCGTGCGCATGCGCACTTTTTTCAAAAAAAAATTTGAATTTTTTTTGGAATTTTTTTGAATTTATTTTTGAATTTTTTTGATATTTTTTTTGAATTTTTTGGGGGGGTCCGGACCTGCTGGCCCCCCATGGCTGCCGCCCTAGGCCATGGGTAATCCGGGCCTGTCCTAGGATGGTTGCCAAAAGGCTAGAGAGCTCGTCCTGCCTGTTGATGCTCTTTGTCAGACCCTTCGGTTGTGACCTGTCTGGCATGGGAGGCCCTACTGGTGACTATTATGCCACCGCCAGCATAGCTCACAACTTCATTAGTGTATGCAAGCCTCTTCCCCACAACAAGGGCGACCCAACGGAGAGGATAAGTGTAATTCATGATTAAAATGTATTATTATTAATATTATCTATAATAATGTGTTCTGATCTATAGGATCGTGTGTTATGTCTGTGTAATTCAGCACCAGAATATCGCAATGGACAGCCTGTCAAGGTCTTTTTCTGTGTCTGCCCCTTTCTAGGAGATGCTGCAGAATTCTCCTAACGCCATGACTGCAGTATCCAGCAACCCCCAAGGAATTGTGGTACCTGCCTCAGCATTGCAGCAGGGGAATATCTCCATGACAACGGTCAACTCACAAGTTGTGTCAGGTGGGCGGCGTGGAGCATACGTCATTGACCATGTTAGTTGCGTCTTCCGCATGCTTGGTATTTTTAACTCCCTTCGATAACAAGATATGATGAACAATGCATAATTCAAGATGGAAATCTGTGAAAACTGGCACTGAGATTTGTGTGTACACGTGTGTCGCTTTTCCATGTCTTTAACTCATTCCTTCTTCTGCATATCCACAGCTCACTTATAACTTGTTCAGACCCCTTTCAGCATTATTAGCCATGTGCATATGTTTAGTACTCTACGGCAGTGTTTCCCAACCACTGTGACGCGGCACAGTAATGTGCCGTGACGGACCTCATGCTGTGCCGCGAGAAAAGCTCTTTGCCCCCCTTCCTCCCCCCCCTCCTGCCGAACTCCTGCTGCTTGGGGGGGGGGGAGGAAGGGCCGGGCGGCAGCGAAGAAAAAGAAGAAGGGGCCGGGGCGCCGCCTCCTTCGGCCATTTCCCCAGCCAGCCTCCAATCCGCCATGACTCCCGCCATGACTCTTGCCCCTCGCTCGCTGAAGCCATGCGGAGGAGGAGCCCTGCCCACTGAAGCCCGTCCACCACTCATCTCCTCCTCCACGCGGCTGGCTTGGCACTGCCCCCTCAAGGCTGGACAAGCTGTGGGAGAGCTGAAGCCGGGGGGAGGGGGCGGGGCATGGCGCAGCCTGGCTCCACCCCCTCTCCCGGCTTCAGCTCTCCCAGCAGCTGCTCCAGCCTTGAGGGGAAAGTGCCAAGCCAGCATTGTGCTGGCTCTGCCACCGCTGGCTTGGCATTGCCCCCTCAAGGCTGGACAAGCTGTGGGAGAACTGAAGCTGGGGGGGAGGGGGCGGGGCATGGCGGGGCCTGGCTCCACCCCCTCCCCTAGCTTCGGCACTCCCAGCAGCTGCTCCAGCCTTGAGGGGACAGTGCCAAGCCAGCATTGTACTGTTTCTGCCACCGCTGGCTTGGCATTGCCCCCTCAAGGCTGGACAAGCTGTGGGAGAGCTGAAGCTGGGGGGAGGGGGCGGGGCATGGCGCGGCTTGGCTCCTCCCCCTCCCCTGGTCTCGGCACTCCCAGCAGCAGCTCCCAGCAGGCCACCATCCCCCAGCCATTCTTTACTGTGTTAGAGTGTCATTTTGTGTCATTTTGGTTGGTGGTGTGCCCCCAGATTTTTTTAATGTTAAAATGTGCCACGGCTCAAAAAAGGTTGGGAAACACTGCTCAACGGTGATCTGTTGTGTTTTTCATCATGGCAGGGAGTTGGACTGAATGGCCCTTGTGGTCTTTTCCAATTCTATGATTCCTACCAGTGGGCTAAAATTGGTGGAGCCAAGTGCAGGCATAAAGCTCCTGGATAGCTGAATGCTCCTAAAGACATTCTAATGTTCAGTGTGAAGGTGTACTTGTGGTTATAAGCACATTCAGCTGAATGCACTTACCAGCTACTTGAAAACTGAGACTGTTCTCTTATCAGGCTTGCTAATTACAGAAATGTTTGTAGGTATGTGTTGACAAATGTGCTTTCAACTCCCTGCAAACCTTCATGCTGAGCCATAACTTGGAGGATCTGGGAAAGAATTCCTCATACACTGTGGCCAGAAGCCATGTTACCTTTGGGAAACCTGGGAGTCGTCTGAACACATAACCTCCTCAAACAGTGTACTAGTCTATACAGAAAATATATATAGGTCTTTGTGCATGTTTCCCCTAGATCAGGGGTAGGGAACCTTTTTGACTCAGAGAGCCATAAAAGCAAAATATTTGGAAAATTATTTCAGTGAGAGCCATATAATATATGAATTCAACTAAATGTGAGTATTGTTGCACCGTAGACCTGAATGACCCCTCAGTAAACCACTTGAGACCGGCCACATTTAAATGCTTTATTAAGATTAAATGATGATAGTAAAAGGAAGAGAGTTATAGTCCTCAGGTACTTCCAAGTACCCTAGTATTGCAAAGCAATAGTCCAAAGGCAAAAATAGAATCAAAGTATAATAAGCAGAGTCTTTGCCCCAATGGGCTAATCCACAAGTAAGTTCTTGGCACAAGGCTTGGCAAACAAAGTTCAAGGCAGGCCCAATGGCCAGGCAAGGTTCCGTGAAGACATGGCTTGGGAAACAACGTTGACGAAAGATGGCAACCATCTCTGAGACCTAACTTAAATAGGTCCTACAGGCTTTGAAGTTACGACGCACTGGGACGTCGAAACTAGTTCACATAACAGTTCTCCAGCTGGGCCTTCTCAGGCCTTTCGCATGGGAATGGTATGCGATCTCAATTAGCAGTAGCACCTGGGCAATTGGGAGTGAACTCATCTCCACTTATCGGCCCGAGATGGAGCCGAGAGCCTCTTGTCCTTGAACGGGAGATGAACTGGGAGTCTCTGCAAAGACTGCCTGGTATCGGCTTGCTTTCTGGCCTGGCAGGCCTGGCTGAAATAACATGGCTTTGGTCTGGCTTGACCAAGGAATCAGGTTGGGGACCAGGCTGGGGTGTGACAAGTATATACGTACATACTATGAGAAAAGGATTCCCCCGGCAGAATGACGGGACACTTCAGACCTGGCTCTGCAAAAGGCATGCTCTGGGAAGGAAGGAGAGAAGGAAAGAATGGAAGAGGAAGGAAGGAACGAAGAGAGAGGGAGGGAGAGAGGTAGGGAATGAAATAAAAAGAGGGAGGGAAGGAAGAGAAAGAAAGAAAGGAACAAGGGAAAAAGAAAGGGAAGAGGAAGGAAGGAAGGGGGAGGAGGGCGCGGGGCCAAGGCTGACCTTGGTGTCGATGTTGGTGAGGCAGTCCCTCCGGAAGGCGTCAAAGAGCTGCCCGACAATGAGGGCGATGAGCTGAGCGTCCCCCGGGGGCAGCGAGGCCAGGGCCGCAGCGCCAGGGCCAGACCCGTTTCCGTCACCTCCCCCAAGGCCTGTGGCGGAGGACGAAGAGGAAGATGAAGACAAGGCACCACCGCCAGGCTCTGCCATCCCTGGCGAAGAGGGCGTAAGGCCCCAAGAACAGCAGGAGATGAGGAAGAGGCGGCGATGGTGGCACAGAAGCAGCAGTCACAGCACATTTGCGTCACTCCTTCCTGCTGCATGCTGGGAAACCGAGGCCCAGGCTGCTCTGGAGAGCCAGATGCAATCATGAAAAGAGCCACATCTGGCTCCCGAGCCATAGGTTCCTGACCCCTGCCCTAGATGAGTGTGAGCCCATACTTGTCACACTTTTAGTCCTCATGTCTGCAATCTGAACACCTGAAACGGTGATTGCTGTTATAAGAAATAACTATACAGCCAACAAAACAAAATTCTTGGTGTCTTGGTTTTTAAGCCTGTTCCTAGGGTTATTTGAAGTGATTATTCAGAAAATTGCATTTGACAGACCACATCAGCTGCTGTTTCTCAGATATGGCTATCATGATTTTCTATGGACGAACAGATTGCAACTGTATCTCAAAAACTAGAGCTGATAGGGGAAAACATGCCATTTTTAGAATTATCGGGTCAAATATACCCGGAAACAGGGCTAACATTTGTGGTACCAAATATGTTATCAACCATCTTTTAATAAACGAGTTTTCCGTCAGATGGGAATCACCCATTTGTGCGGCAGTGCCAAAGCCTTACGTAGCACTGATTTGACATTACTTTTTCATTTATGATCGGTTTCTAAATATATTGTCAACCAAAATCAAAACAGGATCTGTTGTGTTTGTCCCAACCCTTTGAACACTATGTGTGTATCGGGCATGGGCAGAAAGGTCTTTGTTGGAGGTAGAAGGATACTGCTTCTTGTTCATCTGTCTAAACCAGTGGTTCCCAATCTTTTTTTTGACCAGGGACCACTCTCCAAAATTAGTACCAAAAATCCATTTTTGGTCAGCTTTAGATTCGGTTTGGTTATTTGGGGTGCTGATTCAGAAAATTGCATTGGATAGACCACATCAGCTCTAGTTTCTGATACAGAACATATGCCATCCAGTAGTCGCCAACTGCTCACCCACAGAAATCCATATATAATAATCTAGAGTCTCTGACCTTATAAGTCTCGTGGCCCGCCAGGTTGGAAACCAGACTGAAGTTAAATGACAGTAATAATACACTTTATTTATATTCTACTCTTCTCACCCCGAAGGGGACTCAGACTTAGTTTACACATACTTAGCAGACAATCCCTGCCGTTTTTCCACATACACAACATATAGACGAACAGAGGCAAACTCTGGCCACCAGGGGGAGCTGACGCACTCCTCAATCTCAGCGTTCCCAGCATCCCTCGTTGTTCCTTTCGCATTCCTCAGCGTTCCTGGAGTTCTTTAATGGCCTCATAATTCAGTCAAAATCTGCCTCCCCACTTAATTGTGGTACCTTTATCTCCTACTTGACAGATACAACTGTCTTTCGGGCTGCAAAGGTCGACAGCAGGCTACACTTAAAGGTCGAGCACTCACCTCGACCCGGGCAGGCCTTGAACTCATGACCTACTGGTCAGAGAGATCTTATGCAGCTGACACTTAGCAAGCTGCACCACATTGACATGACAATGATGTAGATCCAGCATTTTCTCGGTGGCCTTTATTTGAAAGACTATTGAGTTGCATCTGAGATCATATAGCTTCTGATGACAATGTAGTAGCTTTCTTCTGATACGTGTTTCTCGGGACCTAAGGGCACAAGATCCTCACTGAACTTGGAAACTAAACAGGGTCATCCCTGGCTATTATGAAGAGAGGAGTTGTTGTGTGCCTTCAAGCCATTTCCAAATTATGGCAACCGAAAGGTGAACCTATTTTGGGGTTTACTTAGATTTGTTCAGAGTGAGTTTGCCTTTCCTTCATCTGAGGAACGTGACTCGTCTAAGGTCTCCCACTGGGTTTCCATGGCTGAGTGGGGATTTGAACCCTCGTCTCTAGATTTGTAGCTCAGTGTTTGAACTGAAATATTCTAACCTTTGGATGAGGGAGAGTCAACAGCTCCTGGGTGCCATGGACTCTATTTCAGAGGAAGGAACTGGCATTACGTCTTCTCACTATTCCCCGCTTAGCAAAACTCTATGAAATTCATAGCTTTGTGCTGGTCAGGGACTGTGGTCTCCGAAAGGTCCCCTCTATTATGTGGGGTTCCCCAGGGGGCCATTCTCTCCCCTCTGCTGTTTAACATCTATATGCGACCGCTCGCTCAGTTGGTTCGAAGCTTCGGGCTAGAGTGCTATCAGTATGCTGACAACACTCAGCTTATATTGAGGACCTCAATCAGTGTCTCTTTCATCAGTGTCTCGAGGCCATTACTGGATGGTTACATGCCAGCAGGTTGAGGGTGAATCCAGTGAAGACGAAGATCCTATGGCTGGGCAGTGGGGATGTCCAGTTGCCTACCCTGGATGGCGAGGTGTCATGCCCGTTATCATTGATAAAGAGTCTGGGAGTCCTTTTGGACCCTCTGGTGACAATGGAGGCCCAGATCTCCGCCGTTAGCAGAACCGCTTTTTTCTATCTGCTAGACAGCTGGCCCCCTATCTGTCTAGAGACGACCTGGCCATGGTGATCCAGGCCCCGGTCATCTCGAGGTTGGACTACTGTAATGCCCTCTACATTGGCCTACTCTTGTTGGTGATCCGGAAGCTCAACTTAGTACAGAATGCAGCTGCTCGACTCCTTGCTGGGGTTCCAGTGAGGTGTCATATAACACCAATTCTGCAGCAACTACACCGGCTACCGATTGAGCACCGGATCACCTTCAAAGTGATGGTTCTTTAAGGCCTTACGTGGTCGAGGGCCGGTGTATTTGAGGGACCGCCTCGCCCCCTACCAACCACAGGATCACTTCGCTCAGAGGACCAAGACGTATTGGAAGTCCCTAGTTCCAAGACTTTTCGCTTAACAGCGACTAGGGCCTTTGTGGTCGTGGCGCCATCCCTGGAACGCCTTGCCTTCAGAAGTTCGTGCCCTGCGGGATTTACCAACTTTCAGTAGGGCGTGTAAGACATACCTGTTTCGGCAGGCGTTTTAACCTTGTTAGCTTGTTTAACTGGTCTTATGGTTTTATGTGTTTATTCTATATTTTGTGAGCCGCTCCGAGCCCCTGGGGAGTGGCGGCATACAAATTTGAATAATAAATAAATAAGTTTTGTATTGAATTGAAATTCATGGGGTCATAACAAGTTGATGGACAGCTGGAAGGTGCATGTGTGTTTCCCCCTCAACATACTCAGCACAAAGACCTGAGAATCAATGCAATGTGTTTACTATATTACGTGATTGATTGCTGTCCATGGATTACAACCATCTCCCTAAAATTATGTTGTAAAATCTTATCTCTTTGCCAGGCGGAGCCCTTTACCAGCCTGTAACTATGGTAACGTCTCAGGGCCAAGTGGTCACCCAAACAATCCCACAAGGGGCCATTCAGATCCAGAACACACAGGTAAGGCAGGGAGGGGGCCGCCATGGGACTGGTTTACTTTCACGTGTTCGAAATGAGAACACGTGAGAACTCTGCAGCTCTTAAGCTGGGAAGATCTCAAAGGGAGGGGTATGGTAAATTCAGCAAGATATGAAAAGCCAATTTCAAAACAAGGCTATTTATGAGCATCGCGTGACCTTTTGAGGAATATATGTAGACAAGAAAAAATCTACAGACAAGACTGGATTGAAATTGAGTTTCTCATTTGGAGTTCTTTCCTGCAGAAAGAGACATCTGGGATTTGTCAATAATGTTCTTCAGCTGCAATGTTGTTTAGGATTCCCTCACATATGCATCGTCCACTGGATTCTTCCATATTATTCTACCAATAGGGCAGCAGAAAGCAAGCTTGCTCCCTCCTCCCTATGACTTCCCCCCATGTATAAATATGTGAAGGGAAGTCAAAGGGAGGAGGGAACAAGCTTGTTTTCTGCTGCCTTAGAGACTAGGACATGGAACAATGGCTTCAAACTACAGGAAAACAGAGTCCACCTGAACATTAGGAAGAACTTCCTGACTGTGAGAACTGTTCAGCAGTGGAACTCTGTTGCACCCCAGAACGCTGGCAGTTCCCCCTAGATCAGTGTTTCCCAACATTTTTTGAGCCGCGGCACACTTTTTACATTTGCAAAACCCTGGGGCACACCACCAACCAAAATGACACAAAATGACACTCTAACACAGTAATACATATAGATAATATGTTTTTAAATGTATGTATACACTCAGTGTGAAACCTGGGCCTGTTTCGATGAACACAACATAGACATCCTGGCAGGAATGGCAGAAAGACACAAACTTCCCACACAGAACTCCCATAATCAAGAGAAAATAATATAGGAGTTTGGTGGGCATTGACCTTGGGTTTCGGAGTTGTAGTTCACCTATATCCAGAGAGCACTGTGGACTGAAACAATGTTGGATCAGGACCAAACTTGGCCTGAATACTCAATATGCCCAAATATGAACGCAGATGGAGTTCAGGGGAAATAGACCTTGACATTTGGGAGTTGTAGTTGCTGGGATTTATAGTTCCCCTACAATCAAAGGGCATTCCCCTCCTGGAGGTTCCAATTTCCCACGGCACACCTGATGATCGCTCACAGCACACTAGTGTGCCCCGGCGCACTGGTTGAGAAACACTGCTCTAGATCACACACACCAGGCAGATGCAATAAATGTACTTTTATTTAGAATAAGAACAAAGAATAGTCCAAAGATGTAAGAATAAAGCAATCAGAGCAAATCCAAAAATAGTCCAATAAAGTTCTCGAGCTCCAAGCTCAATTGACTGAAATCCCAAAGAAGGCAATAGTCCATAAACTAGGCAAAAGTCCATGAACAAGGCAAACCGCTCCTTGCGGTCAACGTGGAACTTGAGACAAACCGCTCCGGCGGTTCCGTGAATTTGGAGACATGAACAATAGTCCTTTCCAAACTAAACGTAGCTTCAGGTCTGACTAGAATCACCCGGGCACAATCTAATAAAGGAAACTATTTCCTATGTGCCCAACGCACCCCCTTTCTCAGGCCCCAATCACTCTTAGAAGCTCGGATGCTGGCCCTCCTGTTAAATTCCATCTCATTAGCGGCCCCAGGTGCAGTATTATCATCCTGAGAAACCGAATCCTCCCATTCCTGCTCATGTGGCAAGGGAGTAGAGAAGCTCTCGTGAGAATCAAGGTCGCTCGGCCTCTCACGATCTACTTCAGAACTGATTTCCATGAACTCATCGCTATCCTCATCTTCAGGCCCATATACATGTAACCATCCATCGTCCCATGCTAATTCTTCATTTGCAGACCCATATCCATCTGGCCACCCATTATCCCCATTCTGATCCGGGGAAGCTGGGACCCCCGATGCCTGTCTCTGACCACTAGGCTGGAACACCAAACTAGACTGGGACACCACAAGCTCTCTGCCCCGGAGTGTGGTTAAGAACATAAGAACATAAGAAGAGCCATGCTGAATCGGACCTCAGCCCATCTAGTCCAGCATTCTGTATCACACAGTGGCCCACCAGTTGTACACTGGGATCTCGAGCAGAAGGGAGGGCAAAACCCTGACCTGCTCCCGACCCCCCACAACCAGTACCCAGGTTGAGGCTCCTTCATTGGAGGCTTTTGAACAGAGGCTAGATTAGATGGCCATCTGTCGGTGGTGCTTTGAATGCAATTTTCTGCTTCTTGGCAAAACGGGGTTGGACTGGATGGCCCATGTGGTCTCTTCCAACTCAATAACTCTATGATTCTAATTATAACTAAGTTGACGTTCTTCAGGTCAGATGTATTTCAACAGCATCACGTTTCCCTTTCTTCTGGTAATTGGGACCCAAATAAAATGTTAGCATGCCATATTCCACAGAATATAAATAAAGTGTATTATTATTATTATTATTATTTAGTTGTAGTTAGCAAAGCAACTTTAGTTAGCAAAGCAAGAGGAGCAACGATACATCTGTATTTGCTCTGGAGTGATTATCAGACCACATCAGACCACTCAGAGGTGATGTTGGGATGAGTGTGCAAACCAGTGATAAAGTAGCCATAGCAGTACTATTTTATTTTATTTATTATTTCCATTTCTATACCGCCCTTCTCCGTAGGCTCGGGGCGGTTTACATAGCTTAAAAAACACAATCGTAACATATAACAATAAAAACAGATTTCCGACTAGCACAAGGTTAAAAGCGTTGTTTTGCAGGCCCTCCGAAAAGAGAATAACTCTCTGAGAGCCCGAACATCCTCCAGTAAGACGTTCCAAAGGGTCGGGGCCACCACCGAAAAAGCTCTCTGTCTAGTGGAGGACAAATGGAAGGTCCAGATAGAGGGAACTACAAGAAGATTTTGCTCTTTAGACCGTAGTGATCTCTGGGGGACATATGGGGTGAGGCGGTCCCTCAAGTACACTGGCCCCAGACCATATAAGGCCTGAAAGGTCAACACCAACACCTTGAACGTAATCCTGTACTCCACTGGAAACCAATGCAGTCACTGCAGGATAGGGATGATATGCAGGGGCGGATTTACCATTAAGCAAAGTAAGCACCCGCTTAGGGCGCCACATAGTCAGGGGCGCATCTGGCCGCCAGGTTCCACGCATGTGCCATTGCTGCAAAGGGACTCAAGGTGGACTGAGACGCCAATAGCCCAAAAACCTCCGGCTCCGTCCCGGCTGCAAAAAGTTCCTCCTTTTCGGCCTCACTTAGGGCGATTGGTATCTCTGTCCATCTGGAGTCCCTCCACAACAATGGCGCACACGCAGAACTACCTGGCCCAGCGCATGCGCGCCCGGCGTGCATGCGCACACTCCATGAGGCCGGAGAGCGAGGGGGCGCCAAAATAATGTTCGCTTACCATTTTAAATTACCTTAGTCCACCCCTGGTGATATGACACTTGGCCGGTACTCCGGCAAGCAGGCGAGCCGCAACATTCTGCACTAACTTGAGTTTACGGACCACAGACAAAGGAAGGCCGATGTAGAGGGTGTTACAGTAGTCTAGTCTCGAGATGACCATTTGCTACATGTTTGCTATCATGTTTGCTACCAAAAAAATGGAGAGGTATTGAATAATTGAGATCTACTTGTAGCAAGGAATCGTCTCCACTGCTCATTGTGCATGTGAAAATCCTTGCCTACTTCTTGAAAAGGCGCCCCAGTTATTCTCCCCCGTCCTATTTGATATTAATGAGAAGCAAATCATATAGTGCTTGCTACACACACTAAGGGGTTTTTGAAAACGAAGAGCATGCATTGATGTGCTGGCATTTCCTACTGAGTCAGCCCTTGTGGGAATGTCATTGCACCCTATCAGTTTCTGTGTTCTCCTTGGCCCTCTCTCTCTGATTTTTAATGGATTTCAATTGAAAATTTTGAGAAAAAAAATCTTGAAAAAGTCACTGCCAGAATTGTCCTGTCGCTGATTCCTCACCGTCTTCCAAGCAGGGATGAGGAGGCAAAACCCGAATCTCCATTCTTTTCAAGGTGCAAAATCTGTTGGCAGCTCAGATCTTAGAGTGAAATTGATCAGATCTGTTGAATACAAGTATGCTGGGAATATTTGGGCTCCGGCGGAGCCCTGAACAAGCGCTCCTAATGTTATTTCTGTATTGCCTGGGTAATTTATTCAGCCTAGGCCTTGCAATACATCCCAAGCAGCACCTGGGGGAATCATTTATACCTGACACAGGGCTGCCATCCTGATGTTTAATTCATGCAGGAGAAATGTTTTTTATGAAGGACCTTAAAAAAGTGTGTGTGTGTGTTTAAAAAAAAAAAACCTTGACGTTGAGATTCCAGTTTCCTGCAACCTCATTAAAACTTCTCTCTTTCTGCTTCCCAAGACCTTTGAATCTTCTTTTCTTTTTATCTGCTTCTCTTTTTTCCAAGACAACAAGAAGACTCTTTGCTGTCTTGTGAATAATCCTACTGAGAATTGCATATTTTTAAAACCGATTAGCAGGCTGAAGGGTGTTTTGAGGCTATTTATTAGAATGCAACTTCCACTGAAATCAAAGGGACCAGAAATCGGTTTGCATTAAGTGAGTGGCGCAGAAGCACCTTTCCTGGAGTTGCAGGGTGGCCATTGGCAACAGCTGGACAGCGATAGTTGGGGTAAAGAAGGGTTAAGAGATACTTCTTTCGGATGTTGTGAGTTTTCCGGGCTGTATTTCCATGTTCCAGACACATTCTCTCCTGACATTTCACCTGCATGTATGGCAGGCATTCTCAGGGGTTGTGAGGTCTTACAACCTCTGAGGATGCCTTCTATAGATGCAGGTGAAACGTCAGGAGAGAATGTGTCTGGAACATGGAAATACAGCCTGGAAAACTCACAACAACCCAGTGATTCTGGCCATGAATGCCTTCAACAATAGACAGTTCTTTGTTTGTCTCTGTAATGAAGTCGATATGTGTATTGCAGGTTTTATCTTTATTTTATTGTTAAATGTATGGTTTGTATTATTACATTTGTATTCTGTTAGATGATTAAATGTTAGACAGACCACAAAGGGTTAACGGAGAGTATTAGAGTGCCCGGCCTCTGAGAAGTTCCGTTGCGGAGCCTACAACTAACCTTAGAATTTCCAGATTTGAAATTCATCAGTTAGTTAGTAGCGGTTAGACTGGCTGGTGGCAGTTTTGGGAGGCTGCTGTCATCTGTTCTGAGAAGAACAGGATAAGGCTGTGTTTTGATACTGCAGAAAGGCAGGGTTTAGAAAGCCTTTAAAGACCGCTGTGTGTAGGTTAGGCTGAAAAGCTAACCTAGAAGATAGATAAAAGGCCTACAAGTGGGCAAAGTATCTATAATATTGTTGAGTCAGTGTTTGGAGAAATACAGTCAAACATTGTACCTCATTTAGAAACTTAGTAACCTTAAGATCTGTGCCTCTAAGAAGATACTGTAACCAACTAAGCTCCGTGTACCTTAAAACCTCGACGCTTTAAGCTTTGTTAACCAAAAAACTGTTAAAGTTCTTTATTCATAAATCTCTCTCAGTAACCTCTTTTGGGGCAAGTTTTAGAAACATCGGGTGGTCAAGAATTACTCACTGGTGGCAGCAGATTTACAAAGGTGACATACACCTCCATTAATTTGAGGTAGAATTTGAGATCCTTTACCATTAGGATCCCGGATAAAAAAAACCCCAAAACCTCAGTTCTTAACATTTCGGTGGTGGCAGAAGTTATAAAGCAGAGAGTCTTCACAGTCTCGATGTGACCTCTAGTTGAAGGACTGCCCGGTTGTAACTCCAGGTTTCAGATTCTTTAGAAATGAGGAGCAGGGTCTTTGGAGTTGTCCATCAACTGTTAGCAATTGGGCAGCAGGCTTGAGCCAGTAGTCAGCCAGGTCAGCTGGCCACAATCTTCCACTTAATAATAATAATAATAATAATAATAATAATAATCTTTATTTATAACCCTCCACCATCTCCCCAATGGGGACTCGGGGCGGCTCACATGAGGCCAAGCCCAAGCAACAAATTACAATAAAACAAAAATCAAAACATCAACAATAAACACAATGGAAATGCATACATATAAATAAAAGAACAATATATCTAAAATCATAAATGACAAGGCAAGCCACATGTACGAATATAAAATGTTAAAAAATCAGGGTGAGGTAAGCGGAGTAGCTTCTTTGCGAAAAAGAAGCACACATACACATGTGAACATGTAAACACTTTGCAAAGAGATGTATTGCTTTCATTGGCCTCAATTCAACATCCTCTCAGCATCTCAGGATGAGGAATTGGACTGGGAGACATTGTTTTTTATAGATTTTTAAATAGTTTTTATAGCTTCGATTGGTTTCTATATGGATTTTATGGTGTGATTTAATTGCTTTTAACGGATTTATTTATTTATTTACTATATTTTTATACTGCCTCTCTCAGCCCGAAGGCGACTCGAGGCGGTGTACACACGGCAAGAACTGTCCACAGCTAAAATACATCAACAATTAATAAAACAACCACATAAACGCAAATTTAGCAATTAAAATTTAAAAAATACATTTTCAGCGTCTCATTATTAAACTCGATTTCCGTTTTGCCGTCATCGTTCTTTAGGTCTCAATTTAAGTAATTACGCTTCATCTGGAAATGCCTAGTCAAACAGCCAGGTCTTAAGTTTCTTACGAAATGTCAGGAGGGAGGGGGCAGATCTGATGTCACTGGGAAGAGCGTTCCAAAGGCGAGGAGCCACCACTGAGAAGGCGCTGTCGCTCGTATCCGCCAATCACGCCTGCAAAAAGGGTGGGACCAAGAGCAGGGCCTCTCCAGATGACCTTAAACATCTCGATATATATGGATGTATATGTGACATCTAATTGTTGACGGTCTGTACGCCACCCTGAGTCACCTTTGGTCTGAAAAGGCCAGGATAAAAGTAATGGAAATAAATAAATAGCATAAATACCTGCCTGTGGATCTCTGCTATGCTGAGCTATATGCCATCACTACTACCTGACTTGTATGTGCCTTCACGTCGCTTGTTGACTTCTGTTGACCTCATAAATTTCCTAGCACTTTCTAAGACAAGCAATGTAGAGAAATAGTTTCCCGTTGCCTTCTTCTGATGTATAGTATCCAGCATCCAGTATTCCTCAGCAGTCTCCCATCCAACTACTAACCAGGCCATATACTAACCAGCTCCTATTCAGGGTGGAGCACAGCATATATACGGCAAACATTCAATGCCGGGACAAAAATTCGTATAAGCATACATAAACATTAAAAATATTTATCTCAATATTAAAATACACCGTTTAAAAATGTCTAGGTCATCTGCTTCAAATCTAATTGGCCTGGTAAAGTTTCCTATCGCTGCCTTATTGCCCTGTCCCAAAAGCTTGGTACCACAGCTAAGGTTTCACCATCCTTCTGAAGAACAGGAGGGAGGGGGCCGGTCTGATCTCACCAGGAAGGGAGTTCTATAGCCAAGGGGCAACCACTGAAAAGGCTCTCTCATCCCCACCAATCGCACCTGTGACAATGGTGGGACGGAGAGCAGGGCCTCCCCGGAGGATCTTAATCTCCATGATGGTTCATTGTCCGTCGTCATCCGTTAAGAGTCTTGGAGTTACACTGGACTCTCAACTGACGATGGAGAGACATATCTCCATCGTCAGTGGAGTAACTATTTTCCATCTTCGGCAGGCAAGGAAGCTGGCTCCCTACCTGTCCCGCCATGACCTAGCCACAGTGGTCCAAGCCACGGTCATCTCAAGATTAAGAACATAAGAACATAAGAAGAGCCATGCTGAATCGGACCTCAGCCCATCTAGTCCAGCATTCTGTATCACACAGTGGCCCACCAGTTGTACACGGGGATCTCAAGCAGAAGGGAGGGCAAAACCCTGACCTGCTCCCGACCCCCACAACCAGTACCCAGGGTAAATCCTGCCTACCTCAACCAACTCCGAGGTGGCACTTGAATGTCCTTTTCAGTAACTACCGATACACTTGGTATCCATGAATCTGTCTAATCCTGCCTTGAAGTTGTCCAGGCTGACAGCTGTCACAACCTCTTCTGGAAGTGAGTTCCATAACCCAATGACCCTCTGGGTGAAGAAATATTTCCCTTTATTAGTCCTAATTTTCCTACCTTGGAGCTTCAGGGAGTGCCCTCTAGTCCTAGTGTTTTGTGACAAAGAAAATAATTTTTCTTTATTCACCTTTTCTATCCCATGCATGATTTTATACACGTCGATCAAGTCACCTCTTAAATGCCGTCTTTCAAGGCTGAAAAGACCAAGGCGTTGCAACCTGGTTTCATAAGGGATTGTACTACGGTAATGCTCTCTACATTGGCCTTCCCTTGTCACTGATCCAGAAGCTGAAGCTGGTGCAGAACGCCGCAGCTTGACTGCTGGCAGGTCTACCATCCTCCTGCCACGTCATGTCTGTCCTGCGCGAACTGCACTGGCTTCCGATTGAGCACCGGATCACCTTCAAGGTGCTGGTTTTAACCTTCAAGGCCTTGAATGGTCTGGGGCCAGTGTACTTAAGGGACCGCCTCTCCCTATATTGTCCCGCAAGACCACTGCGTTCAGAGTCTCTTAACCTTCTTGTGGTTCCGAGCGTCAAAACTCTCCACCTGACCTCGACACGGAGGAGAGCCTTCAGTGCCATAGCTCCAATTCTTTGGAATGCTCTTCCTCCCAAGGTCCACGCACTCTCCAACTTGCTAGCCTTCAGGAAAGCCTGCAAAACTTTTCTATTTGGGCAGGCCTTCGGTTACCAACTCTAGCTCTAGGCCCGGGAGTATTTACTGGGTGCTACGTCTCACTGCATGATTTTAATCTTGCTGTAATCACTGATGTTTTTATCTGTTTATATTGTGTTTGTATTTCATTGTGTTTTATCATATGTAAGTTGCCCTGAGACAGACGGGAGTGGCGACAAATAAATCGAAATAAATAAATAAATAAATAAAGGGAGATGTGTTTGGACAGGTAAATTAGGCCGGGGCCGTTTAGGGCTTCATAGGCCAAAGAAAGCACTTTGAATTGTGCCCGGTAACAAACTGGCAGCCAGTGCAGCTGGCGTAACATGGTATTGATCTGTCTGTGTGTTTTTTTTTCCAATCTAAGTAAACATCGCAGTCGCTCATAAGTTAGGTGTGCTCTTACCTCCGCACGGCACACAATACTTGCCGCGATAACTTCATGGAGCCGCCATGAAATTGGACCGACGTTGTGAACTCGGTCACCATAGCAACCCAGGCTCTTTCTCTCTTTTTTCTTTCTTTTTTTACCTGCATTGTTGTTT